>RJWK010000992.1:0-18071 GCA_004363435.1 Platanista minor
AGGGTAGAGACTGGAAAGAGGACATTTTATGATTTTTTTCCCCAGACCCTTAAAATTCTATTTCAATTTATTTAAAGGCAATCCGACTTTCTGCATTTCTTTGCTTCCTTTGAGGAATCATAAGAATTTTAAGAGAAGTCTGGGAAGTGACCATATTATTGAGCTTATTTACATCATCATTTAAATTTCAAGAAATGGTCCGGCTTCCCTGGTGGCGCAGTGGTTGAGAGTCTGCCTGCCGATGCAGGGGACGCGTGTTCGTGCCCCGGTCCGGGAAGATCCCACATGCCGCGGAGCAGCTGGGCCCGTGAGCCATGGCCGCTGAGCCTTCGGGTCTGGAGCCTGTGCTCCGCAACGGGAGAGGCCACGACAGTGAGAGGCCCATGTATGGAAAAAAAAAAAGAAATGATCAATCGAAAGATAATTTTTTCGGTTGTTATATCAATAGTCTATATAAAGCGATTTCCACAACTCCTCTAAGCTACTTCAGCTATTAACTCTGTCAGTCTCATAAAATCTCGCTTTCTTTTTTTTTTTTTTGCGGTACGCGGGCCTCTCACTGTCGTGGCCTCTCCCGTTGCGGAGCACAGGCTCCAGACCCGCAGGCTCAGCGGCCATGGCTCACGGGCCCAGCCGCTCCGCGGCATGTGGGATCTTCCCGGACTGGGGCACGAACCCGTTTCCCCTGCATCGGCAGGCGGACACTCAACCACTGCACCACCAGGGAAGCCCCTCACTTTCTTGACTAGTAAATTAATCTCTCTTCCTTCAGATGTATGTAATAATAGTTATTATATATAATAATTATATTATTTTGCATGTAATGAGTCCATATTAAATGCTTGCATGAATTAACTGTATAAATCTTGTTATATTACATTTCCCATTTTATTAGTTACAAAATAAAAGTTTAGTATTACTCTAGGTAATATCTTATACATTCAACACTAGAAACTGTAAAAATTATCTACACTATTCAGTGAGAGAAAATGATTAAGAAAATCTATGTACAGTAAGCAGTAATCTGTGTGATTTTGGAAATACAAGTAGATCTGTCTCAATTAATGCATATCTCCCTCAACTTGCTCAATATTTATATATGATATAACAGACTGTGAAAACCAGATTTATATTTAAATATCCAAGATATCACAATAAATAATTTTATTGCAGGTTTAGATAATGTGTTCTTGCATGTAAGCTGATTTCCTAAATACCAACTTTTATAGTCTTAAAGAATAAGTTTTACAATAAGTATTTTAACAATTTTTTTCCTAAAATCCATAGGAGTAAATCATTTTAATGAAAACTGTATTTATCAAATTAACTTAAGGCAGCATTTGAACTCTTTGTTTTAGCACTGTAATGGGAACTTTAAGAAGTGTTGGCCTTACACTAATTGCCGCCAGAAAACTATAGTCCCTGATCTCTTCTGAATGTAATTTAACATCTAATAAATAATACAAATTTTCCTTCACTGTTACTTTTCAACTTGTGGTGCTGTTAGCATTTATATTTCCAGGAGCCCTCTTTTAAAATGTGTTGCTTCTATTATAAATACCATTGTGTGGGAAGCATCCTAGGAAATATGATAGAACTGCACATAATAGATTAAATAGGCCTTAGTTTTTATGCTTTATTTTTTCCAGGTTTATTGAGGTATACCTGACAAATAAATATTGTATATATTTAAGGTGTACAATGTGATGATTCAATATACCTATAAATTGTGACTAATTAACATATCCATCATTTCACATAGTTACAATGTTGTGTGCATGTGTGTGGTTAAGATCAACTCTTTTAGTAAATTTCAAGTATAAATATTATTTATAATATATAAATATATATAAACATATCATATATATAAATATATAAAATATAAAGTATAAATACAATATTATTAACTATAGACAGCATGTTTTACATTAGATCTCCAGAAGTTACTGATCTCTCATAACCAAAGCTCTGTTCCCTATGACCAACTTCTCTTCATTTCCCCCTGGCAACCACCATTCTAAATTACACGGATTTTTAATGTGTATCTGAATGTGTAAGAACGTCTACCTGAAATAAAGTTATCATGTAATCTATTTTGTCTCCTTACACGTTTGTTTTTGTTTTGTTTTAATTTCTTCTTTCTTGGCTATATTCTGAGGAGTTGAGAATATATTGATACCATAAATTACACTTGTATATCACAGTATTATTATACAGACAAGTAACAGAGGTCCAGAAAAGTTCAGTAACTAACCCAAGGATGTATAATAACTGGTGGTCTAGAAAGAAGTCAGATCTACCTGTTTCCTGAGAGACTGGGGCTCCTAAGGAAGACATTGCTCTGCCTAGTGATCAAGCTGATGGTCCACTGTGGGTTTTCCACCATCCTGGAGAGGCCAGCAGTCCCTGAAAACCTTCACAGAGCCTCAAATTCCCTTGAAACTGGTCTTTCCCAAGGAGATAGAGTCATCCAGTGGACACAGAATTCTAATTTAATATTGTACACTATTTGTCATGCTGATTGTATACCAGCCTCTGAGAAAGTTCAGGACTAATTCTGTTATCTCTTTTTAGCTCAAATATCACCAGTTCATTCCTCAGGTTTCTGATTTTTTGCAGTATCCATTGCCATCAGAACCATCATTCTCAATATTCACCCTCCCATTCTCTCCCAGGCTCATGCCCTGTGCTTTCTTCAAGTCATTAAGAAATTGCTCCTATATTCTCTACTTCATGAGTTCACCTTTGTGCGCAAATGAAAGGCTGGCTGGGTCCATGAAGACCTGTCTCTCCCAGAACCTCTATTTCCACATTTCTGTGGAAGATAGTTTAGCCCTCTTGACCCTTGAACTCCCACCATCATTTGTTTTATTTACCACACTTTACCCACATTTTCTCAAAAGTTTGCACTTGGGCTTGCCATCTCTAATAACTACCACTTTTAAAATCGCAACTTCAAGTATTCCTTTTTTCTAAACTTGTACCTGCTCTCCTTCCAGCTTATTTAGTATGGTCTGTCTACTCTAGCACTTATGCAACTTCATGACTACCAATTCATTGACATGAACTTGATTTCTCTAACTATCACTCCCTTATGGGTTCTTCCTTCCTTTATTATCTGGCCTAGGCTTTATGCTACATCAAAACATCATTCACTATAAAATGCACTTAACTCTTTGTATCTACCTCCCTCCTAATTTACCTGTTGAGCAATGCCCCAAAGCTGGTCAGATTCAAATATTTGTATATTTACTTAATGCTTTCCCAGCTGAACATCTTGAGTCAATTATCTAAGGGAGTAAGGGGGTATGGAGCATTCCTTATCACAGGTAAGCAATGGGCTTCTTCAGGGGAGGGAATGAGGATGGTTGAGTTTAGTGTTGAAGTGATAGGTAATGACTCGTAAAAGAAAAGCAACAACATTTCAAAGGAGGTAAAGCAATTATCTGAGCAGTGTCTAGTGTTTGTTGTCAATAGAAGAGTCTGTACAGCATGAGGAATCATTATGGTAAATACCACAGAACTAAATTAACTGAAACGTTCACATGTTTGCAATTGCTGCCCTATATCTTAGACAAGGTAGAAATGTCTTGGCTACTGAGTGTAATAAAATAAGTAATAGTCCTCTGATGTGTAATTGAATCAATACTACTAGAGCCAATCCACATCTTTCATGAAAAAAAAAAAAATAGAAAAGATTTTGGAAATCTAGAACCATGGAGACAAATAGATTTACATAGGCTTTTCCAGTTTTTTTTCTTAAATGGGATTATGCTTCTTTTGGTTTGAAAAGTATGAAAAAATTTAAATATATTTGCATTAACAAATGCCCTTATGTAGTTTTAAAATGGTGATACAAGGCCAAGTTTTCTCAAGACGTGGATAGAAGGAGATCTTTGGAACTCCTCAGCCCCTGGATCAGTTTTGAGTAAAGACTTGTTTGTCCTATGCCCACATCTTTATTAAATATTTTATCTTCTTCACAATAAACATTGAAGACACTAAACACATAAGCAGACCATAGGCTCAGGGGTCAGGATGTTAGAAAACAACTTCACTGAGGAATAATACAAATCTATTCAGATAACAATCACAACAGCCAATCCAAGGGACCCTACTACTAGGAAATCAGGCAAAACTAAATAAGCCAAAAAATGAAGAGGCTCAAATAAAGATCCAAACTCAATTCAGCAAAAACTCACCAGCCAGCTGTGGGCAGCGTGGCATGTTGAACTCATGTTCAACAGCATGTTGAAATAGAGACAAAGGGCAAGGCAGACCTGCTCAATGTTACTAAATTGGGGATCCAATGTTACTAAATTGGGTCTATGGCAGTGAGGTCTTATCTCTTATAGAAACTTCACTTTGTTACCGTTCCATATGGTATTTTATACCTCTTTGCACCAAGCAAACCACACAACACAAGGAGCATCTCAGTAAAAGTATGTTAGAAAAGACATTTTAAATAGGGGATTATGACAGATGCTTCTGGGGAGGATTTATGGAAGTAGGGCCTTACTCAGGATTAGATATTTTCAGGAAACTAGAGCAATTCTGCAATAGATGATCTTAATAACATTATTTAGAATAGGGGAAGAACAAAGTTAAAACGATATGTGCTGAAGAAGAAATAGTCACTCATATTAGTCAAGATAAGAGGATGATTTTTTATGTTGCTCATTACCATCACAGAATGGTCTTGTCTAAGTTTGGTATTCAGTAAAATTATTACTGTTCATTAGGAAAACATTGACGATTAACTTTAAGTGCCAGGCCAGCTGCTAGAAAAACCAACACCTAACTCTTAGATACAGGCTAGCGCTCATCTTTCAGAGCTTTCTTTTACCCATTAAAATCCCATTTGAAATCTCTTAAGTAAAATTTCAGTTCATAAGATTTATCCATCATCTAGTAGCCCACGTCACTTTTATGACTAACATTACCTTACTTGGAATGCACATTATACAGCTTGTCCTCTATGTAAAGGACACAGTCATTGGCGAGAAGAACAAGCAGAAGTCAAAGAATGTTTCTTCCAAGTAACACACGTAAGCACATATGTTATGCCTTTATGTTTTCCATTGCATATGATAAAAATATAACAATAATTAAAGGTCTTTTCTATTCATAATTAAGATATCAGTACTGCTTCCAAAGCAACTTAAGGCAACTCATAATAAGATGCATATACTGTAAAACTCTTATGATAAAAATGTATATAAAACTCTTATAAAAAAATATATGCACATAGAGCTTTCATTTATATCCAAAGGTAATCTCAGGAACATGGGAGAGAGAGAGAGAGAGTGAGACAGAGACAGAGAGAGACTGGGAGAGAAAGGTAGAAATAATTTAATAAATCTGGCTAACATAAAAACTATTATTGACCACTAAATTTATCATTGAATTTCTGGCAACAAACAAGAGAAAAGAATTATATAATTTCATAAAGAAAAATTTTTTGCCTTTTAACTAATTCTAAATGTAGTTTAAGAGCTATTTTTATCAAAGATAGGCAAGAATATTACAGACTATTTCATCAACAAACCAAATAAAGAAAATATACTTAATATATGCATGGAACTTTATGACTGAATTTTCAATAAAATTTCAAGATAGAGAATTAATTAAAACTCAGGAGAGTAATTTATTTACGTGGGAGGAAGAAAATAAAAGAAGAAATTAATAAGGGCCAAGTATGTAACTTCTTACAGATGGTCATATAAAAGAATTTAATTTAAAATATCTATAAAATAAATAGATTGATTTTTAACTGCCTTTGTAATACCCTTGCCTCTTTTTCAAATGGGCTTAAGGAAATTATTAGCAGCCTCTTCAAAGATAAAACTCTCAGAGAGGAAATTGAGAAGCCTATTATTCCATGTAATTAGTGAAAGACAGAATCCTACCTGAGGCTACCACATCTGAATTTGAAAGCTGGAATGTCTAAAAAGTAAGTTTTATATATGCTTCAAGTAACAGTTTTATAGCAACCAAGAGTTCTAGTGTTCCTAGCATCCCAACACATCATAAAAGATGGAAGACATGATGTTTTCAACCTCAAAATTCAGAAGGAAATGTGGTCCACAGGAATGATCATAGACTTGGTTATGCTTCCATGAACAACTGGACTTGAGCAGCAAGTATTTCCTGACTCTTTTCCATGATGAATTATCTTGAAAATATCTCCCTACATAATAAGACAAATGGTCTGCAGGATGGAGTTTGGAGTATTGATGTTTGACTTTTAGAGAATTTCTGGAAAGGTATTTCTCTCAGCATATGGAAAAATCTTCATGAGATAGGTCTTCGTCCATGTAAAATGGGAGTTT
This sequence comes from Platanista minor, assembly GCA_004363435.1. Taxonomy (NCBI): domain Eukaryota; kingdom Metazoa; phylum Chordata; class Mammalia; order Artiodactyla; family Platanistidae; genus Platanista; species Platanista minor. The sequence goes on from RJWK010000992.1 coordinate 6,333, forward strand.
TAGCATAAGAAAAAACTATTCACATATTATTTGCTCTTTGCTATGGCTGGACAGCTCTTCGCACATCTGGTTGCCACATCAGGGTTTCTTGGGTTTGTTTTTTTAATAAGTTAAAGAAAAGAAGCCACATTTAAGACACAGATTTTTTTTTCTTTTAATCACTCTAGACTGAAATCTGTCAGAGTACATGATCCCATAGTCTCAAAGTAGGATTGCAATATTGATTTTGTACAAACAGCAATACCCTGGGATCTATTTTGAGTGTAAACAACTTCACCTGTAAGTTTCTGTGATGCTAAGGTTTGCTCGCAGATTGACCAGAATCAAGCAAGTAAGCCCACTGATTAAAACTATGGAAATAAGATAATCTATATTCTCATTAAGAAGACTGGATAGCTTGAAAGATCAGAAGGCAACATTGTTCCTGCTGTGCACCTGCTATATCCCTGAAGTTGGGTTTATGGTTGTAATTAACATAGCGGGGATTAGAGTCTTTAGTCTTCAGCTCTGGATCATTATTTAGAGTATAATATGCTACTTTTACTTTTGAATTTCAGAAAGAGCTGACAGAGTGGTGAGGTGCCCTGTGTGATAAACCACATGCAGGACTCAGGAGGTTTGAACATAAATGGTGGTGAATAATAGCATCTCAGCTATTATGGGAAGGGAAAATTTTAGGTTTAGTGAACCCTTGGCAACTCCAATTTTCTCACTCTTCCTCATGTTTTCCAAGGGAACAGAGGAGCTAATAAAAAAACAAACTTAGATATAGCAAAGCAGCAAAAGCAACAATAATTCATGGTATGCTGGTAAACAGAGTCCCAGAGCATGGGGACCTCATTTGTAGTACTTGCCAATGTCCATGGTGTGACTACTACCATCATTACAGATTTTGAGCTACCACCATGACATCACTAAGTATATCATTTTGAGAGTTCTGAAGGAAGATATATGGAAAAAGTCAAAGAAAATCAAACAGGATTACAGTGGTTGTGTTTCTTTGTTAGGTTATAGGAGACTTTTTTTCTCTTAATTTCCCTCTCTCTTTTCCTTTTTCTTTCTTTATTTCCTAAATTGCATGTAATGCTTATATAACACATTTACTATAACATAATATTAGTATTTTTAATAGTAGGAGTTTTACAAGTTTTCTTTATTAGGAAAACATTAGTAAAAATAATTATAATAAAATAAATGTTGTTATATAACCAAAAACATAATCACAAAAGGAGTTTGAAGCTTAAACACACACACAAGTTGTTGGAAGAAGCAGATGTCTAACTTAATAAAAATAAATAACAAGCATTGATTTACTTAATAAAAATAAATAACAAGCATCTACTGTATTGCAGCTATGCTTTTGGTCAATGGAGTTTCCCTTTCCTCTCCAGAACAGTGTTTTACAAATTGTGGTCCCTGGATCAGCAACATCAAGACCTGGGAATTGATAAAAATGCAAATTATAGGGCTCTGTTTTAGACCTACAACACTGGAAACTGGGGATGGATCCCAGCAATCCGTGTTTTTAACAAACCCTCCAGGAAATTCTGATGCATTCTTGAGTTTGAGAACCTCTACTCTTGGACACATGTTCTAAGTCACTGGAACACAAGGAATTCTTCAGAGTGAAGAAGTGTTTGCTGAGATGTTCCCAAAATCACTGGAAGAGAATCAAGCAAGTTTGCTTCCTCTTATCCTTTTCTGCAAACATTTAATATTTTAGATTCTAGGCATTAACCACCTAAGTAATCAGTAAAAAGCCCAAAAATATAGTCAACATGGGGGTTAGCATTCAGCCTTAGTTCGTTCCATTTAAAATTGTAAACAATTAATTAACAGAAACCTCAGTTAAATAGAGCTGGGAGACCAGAAGGGGATGCTCTCATGTCCTGCAATGATAGAGCCCAACAGGAAGAAGAAAACTCCCTCTTCTTGCCTGGCAAGGGTTCAGCCAATGAGAGATGGTTACAGCTCAGCCAATGAAAAGCCATGGACTCCTTATTTACTGTAGGTCTCCCAACTTCCTCTTCGTCTCTATAAAAAGTGATCTTCTTTCCCTGCCCCACAGGGACTTGCACAGGGCTCGTCATGGTTACAGACCCTGAATTGCAATTCTCTGTTGATGCCATATAAACACCTCTTTGCTGAAGAAGTATCTGGCAGTCTCTTTTAGGTCAAGAAAATACACTCCTAATCACACTTTTCCCAAATAGGTTATGTTGAATTAAAGGTAAAGCTTCCCCCAAACATTTTAATATTTGTAGTTTGATCACTATCACAGTATCACATAATTATTAAAATAGATTCATTTTTGCAGTTGCTTGAAAATAAGATTCTTCAGACTCAAAGACTATTTCTTACACATCTATGAATATAGGACAAGCAAGGGGCTAAGTTAACAGTTCACAATACTCAAAGTTTTATATTTCTCACTGTAGGTAACAGAAACCTCAGTAATTGGTATAACATATATTATGTAACTTTGGCGTATCTTACTCAAATCTAACAGCATTTTAAATAAAATTAAAGGCAAATTCAATTCAGTTTACAATGATTTTTAATTAGGTATTAATATAAACACACTGGCAAAGGGTTGTGTACTTGTCTGTTTATATTATAATTTTAGAAAGTAAAATAGATACTAATTAGTATGTCAGTAAGGGAAACGGCGACTAATGTCTTCTACATAATTGCAAAACCAGCACATTCTGTTTATATGCTTGTCACTGAAAGTTTAGAAGAAAATGTATTTCTTTTTAAGTTTCAAATCACATTTTCAGACAAAAAAAAAACGGTAAAAAGGCTACAGCCCATTAGGTCAGGGTAGAGTCAGACTGATTCACTGCAGCTTTATGGCGCCTTTTGTTTGCAACAATCAAAGGAAAGGGCACAGGCACGATTCACAGTGAGGATGAGCTCAGCTCTAACTAATATAAAATCTATGGACATTTAAATTCCTGGCTGTCAAATGAAGAAACTTATAAACAAAGGAAACTGACCAAAAACCATAAACCTATCTGTTAAGTGGTAGATAGCAAAGCTTTTGATTTAGGCATTAGATTAGAAGAGTATAATATTGGTTCACATGGCTTTATTGGCTGAAAATAAGTAAAAGGAGCAAAAATAAGAGAGTTGTTAACAGGAATTTTTGCAAAATATTTCAAGCACATAGCTACTACATCAGTGAAAGTGCTGAACAATTCATTTGGGATAATGTTGCAATCATGCTCATATAGTTATAATAAGAAAATAAATTCTGAACGTTAAGAAAATTTCTTTTCAAATTTAAAATTTCATTAAATTTTAAATTAAAATTTCATTTCAAATTTCTCTCTTAAGTTCTAATAAGGGAATGGCTATTTTAATTCATATCTATAAATGCAAATGCATTACACAGAAAAAATATATTTGTTGTAACTCATCAACCTATCTTGATCTCATTTATAACAACTGCATACTTGATTTTATTATTAAGATATTTTTAAAATAAATTCTCTCACTAAAATATGTGAAAGAATTATGATAAGCCACGTTAGGAAGGCTTTTAGCTATTTGAGGTTGTTATATAATAATCATCACCATAATGTTTTAGAGATTCAAATTCTAAGGAGAAAAATAACTTGTGTGTGCAAGGAAAAGCTTCTTAAATCATTCCCTTTCATAAGTATTTGAAACCCTGTAGTCTTTATATTATACTTTAAAAATTAATAACTGGCCTAGTCAGCAGTGTTTGAAGTTTTACATAGCTAGCTCTTGAAAAGGCTTAGGTTATTTTGTGACAACTCAATATATTTATTAGATATTCTTCTCAGGAATTTAAGTGATAGGACTACAAGCTACATGATGTAATATGGACCTTTTTTTGTAAATGTCTCCTAATTTCTCTGGAAAACTCATCATTCCGTAAAGAAGCAGTTTAAATGCTAAGTACTTTATATTATTAAAGCATGTCATGGTTTAAAAACACCTCTGAAAAAATTTATATATAAATATATATTCCTTACAAGAGTAATTAAAGATTTGGGAAACACTGAGATCATAATCTAATTGCTCCATACTATCATTTTTCAGGTATCAGCTGGGTAAAAGTTTATGAAATCATGCTCAGGGGAGGATTTATGAAGCATGTAGTTCATCCTCCAGCTAAGGATTCATCAAAACTGTTCAAGACACATGAGAAGATATGTCCCTTCTAAATAATTCTGTAGGAGTTTTCCTTATAGCCTAGAAAAATTGTATTCTTCTATCAGCTCTTTACTGTTAGGAAATAGACTGTTTTCTTTCCTGCTCAGACACTTGGTTGTGATCACATATGTGGCTCTGTACTCATCCAACCTGCTCTGTGATTTTCAACACACTTTTCTAAGCCCTTAACCAAGAGTAATTAGAAGATGAAGAGCTATTTGGCCTCAGTGCATCATGTCCTTTTTTTTTTTTGCGTACTCGGGCCTCTCACTGCTGTGTTCTCTCCCGTTGCGGAGCACAGGCTCCGGATGCGCAGGCTCAGCGGCCATGGCTCACGGGCCCAGCCGCTCCGTGGCATGTGGGATCTTCCCGGACCGGGGCACGAACCCGTGTCCCCTGCATCAGCAGGCGGACTCTCAACCACTGCGCCACCAGGGAAGCCCAGTACATCATGTTCTTGTGACAGGTGGCCAGAAACACACAAAGAAAAGGAAAAAAAAATTGTGGCTACTGATTAAGTTAATTAAATGTATACATTCTGGTGATATCAGAGATTATTAACAACACATTACAGAAGGAAGAGGGAAAGAGGTGGGAAAATAGACTTCTCATGCAAATGAAACAGCATGACTGCTCCAAAGTTAAGAATATAATAATAATAATAACAATAATAAATTTGAAAAGATTCTAAGTTACCCTTTTTCCTTAATATTTTACGAGGACACATGGAAATTTAAATTAGTAGTACTGTCTTCAATTTCCTTGTAACAGGCATATTGTTAAAAGTCTTTTTAAAGAAAAAAAAAATAAGATGATACACACTATTCCAATCTAATATATCATTTGAAAGTTCTCTTGAAATAAACTGTAGTAGAAACCTACACATAGGGACTTCCGTGGTGGTGCAGTGGTTAAGAATCCACCTGCCAATGCAAGGGATACGGGTTCGAACCCTGGTCCGGGAAGATCCCACATGCCGCGGAGCAACTAAGCCCGTGTGCCACAACTACTGAGCCTGTGCTCTAGAGTCCGTGAGCCACAGCTACTGAGCCCGTGTGCCACAACTACTGAAACCCGCACCCCTAGAGCCCATGCTCCTCAACAAGAGAAGCCACCACAATGAGAAGCCCACGCACCGCAACGAACAGTAGCCCCAGCTCACCGCAACTAAAGGAAGCGTGCAGCAACAAAAACCCAATGCAGCCAAAACTAAAATAAATAAATTTGAAAAAAATACACGAAGAAACCTACACATAAATAATTGTAGATAACATTATCAAACTGTAACATACTATTTAAAACATTTGGAAGCTATATTTTTCCCCAGCTGTACTGAGATATGATTGATAAATTAAAATTGGATATATTTCAGTTGTAACACATGAAGTTTTTAAAGGTGTACAACATGATTTAATGTATATGTTCATTGTGAACTGATTACCATGATCACGTTAATCACCTCACATGGATACCGTGGTGGGGGAGGGAGAAAACAAGATTTACTCTCTTAGCAAATTTTCAGTATACAATACAGTATTATTAGTTATAATCACCATGCTCTACATAATCTCCAGGGTTTATTCATTTTATATCTTGAATTAACTGAACAACCACTTTCTTACTGGTAGTGGGAAATAATTACTAAGTATTAAAAAAAATAGTAGAAACAAAGAGAAGATGGCTTATGTGAGAAGATAATTTTTATTTAAGTACAGTGATGTCTAAAGAAATATTTGACATTTAGGGTTGCTCTCAGGCAGCAATGTGAAGAAATATGAGATACAGATATCTTCTATAGCTCCTCATTGCAACGGGTTCTCTGTAAGTTATCGTGAGCTAACACAATTAGAGAAACCGGATTCCTAAGGAACTCTGATAGGTGTCCACATTCTATAAACTCACATTCACCCTTGTGGCTTCGTCAGAAATACACTATCAGAGAGATGAGAGAAGAGGTAGCTCAGCAGTTGGAAGAGCTGAGCCAATGGCCCTGAATAATTTTACGGGATCTCAGAGAAGCTGGCAGCAGCTGAGGGGCCTCAGGGTGAACGTTTGCTGTGCGGGGTTCACTTCTAAGGTTTCATCGCTTCAAGGGTTGAGCCTTTTTTGTCTAACAAGATTCACAGATTCAAGCTGAGAAAAAGTCAAAAGTTCAGCTCTAAATAACCTCAAGGACAGAGTATTTTGTATTCATTCCTTTCCTGTTCAATATGAGAAAAAATATCAGAGACGTGGCAAAATGGCATGGACCTCAAAAAGGTTTCTGCTTTACAAGCTGTATTAAAAAGTAAGATAGAAAGAAAAAGTAATGCCTTGGCTACAGACATGACAAAACCCCACTGAAATGCCATCTTACCTCTTTGACCTTTAAATTAGTGATCACAAGTCCATTATTCTTTTAAGTATTTTGAACAATGATATATGTACTTCTGCCCCAAAGAACTGCATTCCAGAAGATCATTACTGGATGTCTTTGCTTCACCAGTTTTATATTCTGCTTGAACAAAAGGGAAATTGCCAAGAACTGGTTTTACACATCTGGGGAGGGAGAGGAGCAACACCTCCACTGAGAAGGTATTTAGTAGGATATGAAGCAAAGGACAAACACTTGTTTTGGTTTTTTTTAAAGCACTGGTGAAGAATTCTGGATAAGTAAATTGATTATTTCTTTTGTTTCTGTTAAATCATCCTGAAGTAGAACTAAAAATAAGATGCACAAATTCTTAACCACAGTTAAAACTGAAGAAGTGGTTATTAGAAATTCAGAATCCAAAATATGAGGCCTCTGAACAACAATTAAGATAAAACAAAGATACAAGAGAGGGCTTCCCTGGTGGTGCAGTGGTTAAGAATCTGCCTGCCAGTGCAGGGGACACGGGTTCGAACACTGGTCCAGGAAGATCCCACATGCCGCGGAGCAACCAAGCCCATGCACCATGACTACTGAGCCTGCGCTCTAGAGCCCGTGAGCCACAACTACTGAGCCCGCGTGCCACAACTATTGAAGCCCCCCGCCTAGAGCCCGTGCTCCGCAACAAGAGAGGCCACCGCAATGAGAAGCCCGCACACCGCAACGAAGAGCAGCCCCTGCTCGCTGCAACTAGAGAAAGCCCATGCACAGCAACGAAGACTCAACGCAGCCAAAAATAAATAAATAAATCTATTAAAAAAAAAAAAAAAAAAAGATACAAGAGAATGTTAGGTGTAACATTCATGGCTGCAGATCTCAGACAAACCCCAAACTAGACCCTCATCCCCTAAATAAGTGGGCTGTTTTAATGTGAAAAATGCTAGTTATTTGTTTCCCACTAAAGAAACTCAGAGTTGAGGCATCTAGCTGGAGCAAGCCTGGGCCCCAGTTGGTTTCAAGGAGTAATCAAAAGAGTTGGGCTGAATGAGGAATCAGTCAACCACTTAGACTTGGAAGACAAGCCTTGACATCCACCCCCGCTGGGCAGGGCTGAGCTGAGCTGGCTTCCCAGAGTCAGATGCTAAAGAAACTCAGAACACAACCTTGTATTACAAGAAAGAACACAAGGAACAATAAAGGCTAACTACAAAGAATCCATTAAAAAAAAAAAAAAGTGTAGGAAAAACAAATGATTTCAGTAAAAACAAGAGATTTTAGTAAAGTTATCTTTGGACTAAAATGGACCAAAAACATGTCACTGAGTATAAGTTATGAGGCAGAACTTCGAATTATGAGGGATCTTTTCCTGATTATGCCAAGCATTGATCTCAATGAATGGACTTGTGTTGTGACCTAAGAAATGTGTGAAATTTGGAATAATGCTAGTTTATGAAGGACATTTGTATTCTCATTAGGTTTGGCACTCAGCCAGACAGAATTTCAAGTTTCCAAAGTAATTCCAGCATCTGGCTTTACAGCCCAGCTCCACCCTGACATCAGGCCCCAGTTGAAAGAAGAGAATCCTTTAGAATTCTAGAGAATCCCCTTTAATAATTAACAATCAATTTAATTTAATGGACAACTGTTTGAACAGTTGGTAGCCAACTTGCCACCTCTCCTGGTTCCCTATTTTAAAATTGGTTTTCAGTAACTTTACACACAAATGGTTAATTTGTCTTTAGAGCTATTCAGATCGAAGATAGACCTAAAGTTGTTTTGTGGTTAACTCAGCCCCTGAGGACCCCATCGTTCAGAGTGCTGAGCTCAATAAACTTGCTAAAAAATCTAGGTACAAGATGAGAATTGACTATACTTTAGATTCCTCCTAACATTCAATTGAATCTTAATACTTACACATCTCATATAGCACACCCTTTAAACTGATGGGGTTCAGGGCAGGCTGCCTCAAGATATGCCACTTGGGCATGCAGATTATTTTGAGTTGAAAGCAATCAAGGCCCAAAAGATTCAGGAAGAAACTTTTATGTTCCCCTCAACTGCCTAAAAGAATTTAGATAGAGGACCTGCTCCAGGCAGGGAGCTTTCACCATAGATAAATAACTACAGTATGATAAGAACTAGGAGTGTGTAGACAGGGAGGAACCTACCAAAGTCTATTTTTTAAAATTTGCTCTCTGTGTCTCATTGTTTCCATATGCCCAGCAAAAATTTATTTATCAAACATTTGTCCTTCTCAGCCAACTGTGAATTATCTTCCTCCCTTTTCAAGTCCCAGATGCCTACCCTCTTCTCTTCATCTCAGAACAGCATATAAACCTAAATTGCCTGACTGTCGTTTGGCTCTTATGGAGTCCCGGTATATATGTAGTTAAATTTCTTTTTTCTTCTGTTACTGTCATGTTGATTTAATTATTAGGCCAGTCAGAAAAACCGAGAAGGATAGAGGAAAATTTTTCCTCCCCAACAATACAAACATTCATCATTAGAATTTTCCATAATTGCTTTTGTTTGTTTTTCTTTTGGTCCCCATGAACAGATGTCTTTATACTAATATCCTGTTCAGAGAGTGCCCCAATCATTTGATACACTGCATTCTCAGAAAGTTTACCTTTTTTTTAAACCACTACTACTCACACTTTAACAATGAACTATATTTAGTTCCCAATTCATTATTAATAAAATTGGGAACGATTATTAGTTCCCAATTCATTATTACAATTTAGATGTAATAAAATCATGACATTTCCACACATATGTATACAGCATTCTCAATGAAAATATCAGAATGGCCTTGCAATAATCTTGTCATATTAAATTTAAAAAGTGAAGTGACTCAGCTTCTGAGTTCTTTAATACATCAGATATCTTGCTTGTTTAATAGGAACAGATAGTCATTAAATTGTTTACACAAGCAGAAAAAAATCAGTCATATTTATAACTGTGGCAAATAACTAATGAACTATTAGCCATATTCAGGAGGAGAGTGTGTGCACACATGCACACACACACACACACACACACACCTTTATTGTTATATTTGATATACTTGAAGATTTTTCAAGACAAAGAATTTCTAGAATTGTTACTTTCACTCTCAGAAAGTTTTATCTCTGTGTATTTAGGCAACAAAAGCAACATGAACCAAAATTTACAGGATCCTTCCCAAATATTGTAATTGGTTTTTCTTTAACAGCATAATGCTATAAGAGTAAAAAAAAAAATGTTTGCTATTATATATAACTAATATTAGTAATGTTAATAAGGGGAAAACTATTTTGAATGGCTAATATGTTACATAAAATTATATGTACTGTACTAGGGTGATGTTTAAAATACCCAGCTGTGACAATTTTGTCAATATGTAAAGTAACTACAACTGTAAATTGAAGCATCTAATTTAATAGTGCTAATGATATTTATAATTCTCCTCCAAAGTGTCATGCAAGGATTGTCAAGTACTTCATAAAATTAATACTCTACTTCTCATTCCTGCTGCTGGCCAAGAATATCATACTGCATCCCTAAGACACATTTGAAAGAAACTGTTGTGCTTGAACTTTAATGCTAAAGAGTAGAAAACAAGAAAGAGGAACTTCCATATAAAAGCTTAGAAATGCACCTGAGATCAGAGGTTTTCTAAGTTATAATATTTAGTTTGAAATAATTTACATTATTTCATTAAGAATTAAGAATGAACTTCTTAATTAATGAACTTCTTCTTCTACATGAATCATTAAGAATTCCGTAAACTTGGAAAGCCAGAGTTTTAAACTTGGGCTTAATTCTCCAAATACTATAGCCAGGAGGGATTCAAACAAGGCCAGTCTACAGATCTGATTCTAATTCCAGGCTAGATGGATGAAGAACAGCTGGACTAGGACCAAACCCTCCCTGCAAAGTGAGGAACTTAGGAAACTCTCATCCACTATCTATCCAGCACAGAAAATTCATTCTGTTCCCAGGTAAATGCTGCCCTTATAGTTTCATCCAGAAACCAGACTATGAACTAAAAAGGAACTTTTCAAAAATTCTTGGAGTGGCTGGTACTAGGATAAATCTTTGCCTAGACACTGGTTCTTCTGTAGCTTTATTCTCACTTTCCTCATCAGAGTTCCAGGCACCCACATCTTTTGAAAACAGAAGGTAATTAATGTAGATCTTGGGGAAATGTAGGCAACACTTGGTACAGTGGAGCTTAGTGGAATTTGTTTGGACAAATAAACCTTAGTGGAATTTGTTTGGACAAATAAACCTAATGTGTAAAATCTCTGTCTGCTGTTGTATGGCTTTGGGGCCCTTACCTGACTTCACTGAGCTTCCCTTTTCTTCTTTATATTATGTGGTATCAGACACATACGGTGCTCACAGAGTGGCTGGATAGATTAAATGAAAGGTACAGTGGGGATAAACAACTTGAATTATTTCAAAGTTATTCAATAAACACTCCTCATTTCTACAAATTATTTTCTTTCTCCTTACCGCTGCCCTCCTGATCCCCCTTTGTATTCCCTGCTCACAGCCACCCACCTTCAGCTCAATATAAGCAACAGAATAAAGTAGCTAAGAATGTGTTTCCTTCAACATGGCACAGCTGACTTTTAAGAGGTCCAAATGTTGATTTTGAGGTTTCATAAAACATAGTTTGTGTTCTAAGAGCAAAGAACCAGCAACACTTTGAAGGGAAGAGTCCAGAAGGAAAAAAAAAAGAAAAACAGTAAAAATTTGTTCTAAGTACACTGTATACTGGATGTCTAAGTGATTTAAGAAGTACAAGATGGGGCTTCCCTGGTGGCGCAGTGGTTGAGAGTCCACCTGCCGATGCAGGGGACACGGGTTCGTGCCCCGGTCCGGGAGGATCCCACATGCCGCGGAGCGGCTGGGCCCGTGAGCCATGGCCGCTGAGCCTGCGCGTCCGGAGCCTGTGCTCCACAACGGAAGACGCCACAACAGTGAGAAGCCCGCGTACAGAAAAAAAAAAAAAAAAAAGTACAGAATGGTATTTAAGCTGTGAGGAATGAGGATCACTGACACGGTGCATAGATGGCTGGCAGGCAGCTAGAGATAGATGACACATAGTCCATGACCATGAGGTTCTCAAGGTCTTCAAGGTCATACATCTGTAAGAGTCCTTAACAGGCAGTGTACAAATCTGTTATTTCAGCATCCACTCAGAGCTCCACCTG
>RJWK010000992.1:18171-87737 GCA_004363435.1 Platanista minor
ATATATATATATATATATATATATATATATATATATATATATATATATATATATATATATATATATATAAATGCCTTTCCTAAGGTTTGTTTCTGTCTCTAGTGAGATAGAAAAAAAACCCCAAACCTTGTCAGAATGAATAATCCTCTAGAGGAGGGCCTTAAGTGAGAAGGGCATAGAGGCCCACATGCTATGCAGCCTTAGAAAGAAAAGAATTGTTCCACATGTTTTTGCCAAAATTTCGCTTATATAAATTCTTCCTAACCTGTTCTTTACTAGGGCAGCAGCATTTTTGTTTGGTCAGATTTAACAGAATACTCTTCAAGCATACTCAATGTGACTTTGTACATTGAGATATGGAATCTAATTGTAAAATGAAGAGCACGGAGGAACCAGTGGTATTCACTTATTCTCATTTTTCTTAGTGTGCCTAAAATAGGGGAAAACAAATAGTATTGCATTCTGTCTTTTACAAAAAGGAGATAAACAAAATCCAGTAGTTCCCTAACCAAGATGATTTTCTGATTTTAAAGAAAGCTGAAATTGTGCATGAAACTCTCTTGCATTCTCTGGCAAAGAACCCCACAGAATAAAGAGAGAATACCAAATCAAGTAAACTATTATTAAGAGCAGAGCTATTCATATGTAACGAGGCCAAAATTGGGTGAAGCATGCAGAAGGAAATTAGGATAATTTGTCCTCAAACATCCAAATCAATAGGGAAAAATTGAAAAATGTAAAGAAAGGATGAACTGGAGGTTACGTGCTGCAGGGGATTCTTAAAGAGCACATACCTATTATTTTTCCCAATCATGCTTTTTGAGATCAGTGTATGTAATAAAGCCTGTGGCTTTTCATCTGTTTCCTCTCATATTCTTTGGCATTGGCGTCCAAGAGGAGACTGGGAAGGGCTGGCTATTGTGGATGGTTATGATCCTTGTCCTCTTGTGAATCACCTCAGTGAATGAGAAATTCCAACGAATTGCTGCCTAAATTCTTCCTTCTGCTTACTTTTGCCAGAGTTATGGATTTACCCAGAGGGGAGATGAAGAATCAGACGAGAGCATCCAGAAAGGCATCACTCATAACAGGATAACCTTCTCTCCACTGGGACATAACAAGCACTTATGCTCTGTATACAAGTTAGAGGTAAAGTCCTTCCTCCTTCTTTAAAAAGAAAAAAAAAAGTATCATCCAAATGGGATGTTGCAAATGTATGTCACAGACGTAACTGTGAAATAAGAAAGGCTGGTTAACCAAACTGTCAAATCACTCTGTTATACATGCTACCATTTTTTTGAAACCTAATTGGCATGGAATAAAGTACATATACTAAAAGTGTACATTTTGATAAATTTTACATATGTATACATCTGAAAAACCATCACCCTGCTCAAGACAGTGAAATTAATCAATGCCAAAAGTTTCCTGATGTCACTTTGCATTCCTGCCTGACACTCATAATTCAATCAGGGGAAACCACTGATTCACATTTTAACTAGATTTGTTCATAATTTATAGAATTTTCTATAAATGGAATAACAGACAATATGCTTTTTGCCTAGCTTTCTTCAGAGTAAAATTATTTCGAGATTTATCCATTTTGCTGCTGTACCAAGAGTTCATTTTTAAAAATCTGAGTGGCATCCCATTGAATGGATATGCCATACATTTTTAATCTGTTCATTGGTTGATAGAACTTCAGGGTAACTCCATCTTTGTCCTATAACAAATAAAGTTGCTATGAACACACGTTTGCATGTTTTTGTATGGACATATGTTTTTATTTATCTTTGGCATGTACCTAGGAGGGGAACTGCCAGATTATATGGCAGCTTATCCTTTTATTATTAAGAAACAAAATATGTTTTTCAAAATGGTATAACAATTTAAATTTCTGCAGCAGAGTATAAGAGTTCCAGTTCTTCCACATTCTTGCTAACACTTGCTATGGTGAGGACTTGAATTTTAGCATTTCTGATAGATGTATCATGACATATTGTGATTTTAACTTCCACATCCTTAGTAAGTAATGATGGCCATTTGTCCATGTGCTTACTTGCTATCCACACATATCTTTTGGGGGGAGCGGTATCTGCTCAAATCTTATGCCCACTTTTAAATGGGTATCTATTTTCTTATTATTGAATTTTGAGAGTTCTTTATATATTCTAGGTACAAGTGCTCCAACAGATAAAAAATTTGAAACATTATCTCCAGTATGTGGAGATATTTATTTTCATTACCTAAGTTCCTTTCAAAGAATAGAAGCTTTAAATTTATCAATGTGCTTTTTTATAGATATCCTTTATTTGTAAATCTAAAAAATCTTGGCCTAATGCAAGGATGTATTTTCTACTTAAAGATTTATAAGATTTACGGTTTACATTTACATCCATATTGAGTCAATTTTGTGTATGATGCTAGGTATAAAGAGTGCAGCAGGTATTATAGGGTCTATTTTTGTCCCACTATTGAAGCAATGAAATTTTTAATACTCTACCTTATATACTTAAGTTTTAAGGTGTTATACTTTGGCTGGTGGTAACATGAACTAAACATGACCCTGAGTGATTTCCAGCACTGCTCCCTCTGCTCCTCTGGGCTGGTTCTGCTGAGAGCCTAGGTTATTTTCCTTACATGCATGTCCTGGTCATTACCCAGATGGAGGCATGGGCAACTCTCTGCTCTCCACTACCCTGCCCTGCACTGTCTAGCTGCCTTGGCATCTGCAGACCCTAACTTTGTTCAATTCAAAGAGACCACCAGGTTATGCCTGGGTTCCCTTCTCTATATTTTGTTTTCAAAGTTCTCTATAGGAAGTCAGCTGGCGCAACTGTAGGGTTCATCTCATTTGTTTCTCCTCTACAAATACCTATGTCCTACAATATGTGATGTGTGATCTCCTAAGAGATTCTTTAAAATACATTTTCCTGTTTTTAAATTGTCCTAGGCATGGGGTTAATACCAAATCTAGTATTTCTTCTTGTCAGAAAACCAATGTCCTTAATTAAAATGTTATTTATAATATTTTTCATTTATTCAATAAAAGAACTTTCAACTGACAATTTTGTTTGCGTAGCATCTTTCCTTTATTTCATGGATATAATATTTTATTTCTCTAAATAAAGTTTTCCTGAGCTTTTCTTCTGCCTACTGCTAGCCTCAACCTAGAAAACTTGCATTGGTTGTACTGGCAGAGAGGATGCATTCCCATAAAATAATATTGCATTTAAAAGTCTCACACAAATTAACTAAATAGCAGAGAGAGTCACAGGTACAAGTGGTCCATCTTGTGTTTTAGATTGTAACGGAGGGAAATATTTATACTCCAAAGGATGAGATGAATGGAGGGAAGATTTTAAATTATATATAAGGATGTAGTTTGATAATTTATACCTAAGAGATAGTCTGGGTAATGTATACCACTACTGTTCAGCAAATTGACTTTGATCAAAATCAGATCCAATTATACATCATATAGTTGAATAACCTATTTTTGCTTTTCTCCTTGTGGCCAGGGATATAGTTAATGATAGAAGTTCAGTATCCTATTAAACACTGCCTAAGCCAGAAAATCAAAAGTTCAGTTCTGGATCACTAAAAATTAAAAAATAAATATCAACTAATACAATAATATATAGACATTGTTGATTAATAAATATTGGTATAATAAGCAATCAACCTCCAATTGCCTGTAAGATTTTGAACCCATTTTTATATCATTCTTGCTTAATCTGTGCAGCTAATACATGTAACTGTTGCTTCCACTAACGTGGAATTTTTTTTTAAGCATGTAAGACTTTTCTGGATTAAAAAGAGGAAAGTTGCTCTTAGATAGCCTCATCCACCAGACAGCAGACAGAAGAAGCAAGAAGAACTACAATCCTGCAGGCTGTGGAACAAAAACCACATTCACAGAAAGATAGACAAGATGAAAAGGCAGAGGCCTATGTACCATATGAAGGAACAAGATAAAACCCCAGAAAAACAACTAAATGAAGTGGAGATAGGCAACCTTCCAGAAAAAGAATTCAGAATAATGATACTGAAGATGATCCAGGACCTCAGAAAAAGAATGGAGGCCAAGATCTAGAAGATGCAAGAAATGTTTCACAAAAACCTAGAAGAATTAAAGAACAAACAAACACACATGAACAATACAATAACTGAAACGAAAACTACACTAGAAGGAAACAGTAGCAGAATAACTGAGGTAGAAAAATGGATAAGTGACCTGGAACAGAATGGTGGAATTCACTGCTGCAGAACAGAATAAAGAAAAAAGAAT
Organism: Platanista minor; assembly: GCA_004363435.1. Taxonomy (NCBI): domain Eukaryota; kingdom Metazoa; phylum Chordata; class Mammalia; order Artiodactyla; family Platanistidae; genus Platanista; species Platanista minor. Next base: position 22,463 of record RJWK010000992.1, read on the forward strand.
GAAAAGAAATGAAGACAGCCTAAGAGACCTCTGAGACATTAAACCCAACAACATTCACATTATAAGGGTCCGAGAAGGAGAAGAGAGAGAGAAAGGACCCGAGAAAATATTTGAAGAGAATATAGTCAAAAACTTCCCTAATATGGGAAAGGAAATAACCACCCAAGTCCAGGAAGTGCAGAGAGTCCCAGGCAGGATAAACCCAAGGAGAAACATGCCGAGACACATAGTAATCAAATTGGCAAAAATTAAAGACAAAGAAAAATTATTGAAAGCAGCAAGGGAAAAACGACAAATAACATACAAGGGAACTCCCATAAGGTTAACAGCTGATTTCTCAGCAGAAACTCTACAAGCCAGAAGGGAGGGGCATGATATACTTAAAGTGATGAAAGGGAAGAACCTATAACCAAGATTACTCTACCTGACAAGGATCTCATTCATATTCGATGGAGAAATCAAAAGCTTTACAGAAAAGCAAAAGCTAAGAGAATTCAGCACCACAAAACCAGCTCTAAAATAAATGCTAAAGGAACTTGTCTAAGTGGGAAACACAAGAGAAGAAAAGGACCTACAAAAACAAACCCAAAACAATTAGGGAAATGGTCATAGGAACATACATAGTGATAATTACCTTAAGTGTGAATGGATTAAATGCTCCAACCAAAAGACACAGGCTTACTGAATGGATACAAAAACAAGACCCCTATATACGCTGTCTACAAGAGACCCACTTCAGACCTAGGGACACATACAGACTGAAAGTGAGAGGATGGAAAAAGATATTCCATGCAAATGGAAATCAAAAGAAAGCTGGAGTAGCAATACTCATATCAGATAAAATAGACTTTAAATTAAAGAATGTTACAAGAGACAAGGAAGGACACTATATAATGATCAAGGGATCAATCCAAGAAGAAGATATAACAATTATAAATATATATATGCCCAACATAGGAGCACCTCAATACATAAGGCAAATGCTAACAGCTCTAAAAGAGGAAATCAACAGTAACACAATAATAGTGGGGGACTTTAACACCTCATGTACACCAATGGACAGATCATCCAAAATGAAAATAAATAAGGACACAGAAGCTGTAAATGACAAAAGACCAAATAGATTTAATTGGTATTTACAGGACATTCCAACCGAAAACAGCAGATTACACTTTCTTCTCAAGTGTGCACAGAACATTCTCCAGGATAGATCACATCTTGGGTCACAAATCAAGCCTCAGTAAATTTAAGAAAATTGAAATCATATCAAGCATCTTTTCTTTTTTTTTTTTCTTTTTTTTTTTTTTTTTGGTACGTGGGCCTCTCACTGTTGTGGCCTCTCCCGTTGTGGAGCACAGGCTCTGGACGTGCAGGCTCAGCAGCCACGGCTCACGGGCCCAGCCGCTCCGCGGCATGTGGGATCTTCCCGGACCGGGGCACGAACCCGCGTCCCCTGCATCGGCAGGCGGACTCTCAACCACTGCGCTACCAGCAAAGCCCCAAGCATCTTCTCTGACCACAACATTATGAGATTAGAAATAAATTGCAGGCGAGAAAACATGAAAAACACAAATACATGGAGGCTAAACAATACGTTACTAAATAATCAAGAGATCATTGAAGAAATCAAAGAGGAAATCAAAAAATACCTAGAGACAAATGACAATGAAAACATGACAATCCAAAACGTATGGGATGTAGCAAAGGCAGTTCTAAGAGGGAATTTTATAGCTATACAAGCCTACCTCAAGAAACAAGAAAAATTTTAAATAAATAATCTAATCTTATACCTAAAGGAACTAGAGAAAGAAGAAAAAACAAAACCCAAAGTTAGCAGAAGGAAAGAAATCATAAAGATCAGAGCAGAAATAAATGAAATAGAAACAAAGAAAACAATAGCAAAGATCAATAAAACTAAAAGCTCATTCTTTGAGAAGATAAACAGAATTGATAAACCATTAGCCAGACTCATCAAGAAAAAGAGGGAGAGGACTCAAATCAATAAAATTAGAAATGAAAAAGGAGAAGTTACAACAGACACCACAGAAATACAAAGCATGCTAAGAGACTACCACAAGCAACTCTATGCCAATAAAATGGACAACCTGGAAGAAATGGACAAATTCTTAGCAAGGTATAACATTCCAAGACTGAACCAGGAAGAAATAGAAAATATGAACAGACCAATCACAAGTAATGAAACTGAAACTGTGATTAAAAATCTTCCAACAAACAGAAGTCCAGGACCAGATGGCTTCACAGGTGAATTCTATCAAACATTTAGAGAAGAGCTAAGACCCATCCTTCTCAAACTCTTCCAAAATATTGCAGAGGAAGGAACACTCCCAAACTCATTCTCTGAGGCCACCATCACCCTGATACCAAAACCAGACAAAGATATTACAAAAAAAGATAATTACAGACCAATATCACTGATGACTATAGGTGCAAATATCCTCAACAAAATACTAGCAAACAGAATCCAATAACACATTAAAAGGATCATACACCATGATCAAGTGGGATTTATCCCAGGGATGCAAGGATTCTTCAATATATGCAAATCAATCAATGTGATACACCATATTAACAAATTGAAGAATAAAAACCATATGATCATCTCAATAGATGCAGAAAAAGCTTTTGACAAAATTCAACACCCATTTATGATAAAAACTCTCCAGAAAGTGGGCATAGAGGGAAACTACCTCAACATAATAAAGGCCATATATGACAAACCCACAGCAAACATCATTCTCAATGGTGAAAAACTGAAAGCATTTCCTCTAAGATCAGGAACAAGACAAGGATGTCCACTCTTACTGCTATTATTCAACATAGTTTTGGAAGCCCTAGCCACGGCAATCACAGAAGAAAAAGAAATAAAAGGAATACAAATTGGAAAAGAAGAAGTAAAACTGTCACTGTTTGCAGATGACATGATACTATACATAGAGAATCCTAAAAATGCCACCAGAAAACTACTAGAGCTAATCAATGAATGCAGTAAAGTTGCAGGGTACAAAATTAATGCACAGAAATCTCTTGCATTCCCATACACTAATGATGAAAAATATGAAAGAGAAATTAAGGAAAGACTCCCATTTACCATTGCAACAAAAAGAATAAAATACCTAGGAATAAACCTACCTAGGGAGGTAAAACACCAGTACTCAGAAAACTATAAGACACTGATGAAAGAAATTAAAGGTGATACCAACAGATGGAGAGATATACCATGTTCTTGGATTGGAAGAATCAATATTGTGAAAATGACTGTACTACCCAAAGCAATCTACAGATTCAATGCAATCTCTATCAAATTACCAATGGCCTTTTATACAGAACTAGAAGAAAAAATCTTAAAATTTGTATGGAGACACAAACGAACCCGAATAGCAAAGCAGTCTTGAGGGAAAAAAATGGAGCTGGAGGAATCAGACTCCCTGACTTCAGACTATACTACAAAGCTACAGTAATCAAGACAGTATGGTACTGGCACAAAAACAGAAACATAGGTCAATGAAACAAGATAGAAAGCCCAGAGATAAACCCACGCACCTATGGTCAACTAATCTATGACAAAGGAGGCAAGGATATACAATGGAGAAAAGACAGTCTCTTCAATAAGTGGTGCTGGGAAAACTGGACAGCTACATGTAAAAGAATGACATTAGAACACTCCCTAATACCATACACAAAAATAAACTCAAAATGGATTTGAGACCTAAATGTAAGACCAGACACTATAAAACTCTTAGAGGAAAACATAGGAAGAACACTCTTTGACATAAATCACAGCAAGATCTTTTTTGATCCACCTCCTAGAGTAATGGAAATAAAAACAAAAATAAACAAATGGGACCTAATGAAACTTAAAAGCTTTTGCACAGCAAATGAAACTGTAAACAAGATGAAAAGACAACCCTCAGAATGGGAGAAAATATTTGCAAATGAATGAACAAAGGATTAATCTCCAAAATATATAAACAGCTCATGCAGCTCAATATTAAAGAAACAAACAACCCAATCCAAAAATGGGCAGAAGACCTAAATAGACATTTCTTCAAAGAAGACCTACAGATGGCCAAGAAACTCATGAAAAGCTGTTCAACATCACTAATTATTAAAGAAGTGCAAATCAAAACTACAATGAGGTATCACCTCACACCAGTTAGAATGGGCATCATCAGAAAATCTACAAACAACAAATGCTGGAGAGGGTGTGGAGAAAAGGGAACCCTCTTGCACTGTTGGTGGGAATGTAAATTGATACAGCCACTATGGAGAACAGTATGGAGGTTTCTTAAAAAACTAAAAATAGAATTACCATATGATCCAGGAATCCCACTACTGGGCATATACCCAGAGAAAACCATAATTCAAAAAGACACATGCACCCCACTGTTCACTGCAGCATTATTATTTTTTTTTATTTTTATTTTTTTGCGGTACGCGGGCCTCTCACTGTTGTGGTCTCTCCCGTTGTGGAGCACAGGCTCCGGACGCGCAGGCTCAGCGGCCATGGCTCACGGGCCCAGCCGCTCCGCGGCATGTGGGATCTTCCCGGACCGGGGCACGAACCCGTGTCCCCTGAATGGGCAGGCGGACTCTCAACCACTGCGCCACCAGGGAAGCCCAACAAATATCGTATATTAATGCATGTATGTGGAACCTAGAAAAATGGTACAGATGAACCAGTTTGCAGGGCAGAAGTTGAGACACAGATGTAGAGAACAAACGTATGGACACCAAGGGGGAAAGCCGCTGGGGGTTGGGGATGGTGGTGTGATGAATTGGGCAATTGGGATTGACATGTATACACTGATGTGTATAAAATTGATGACTAATGAGAAAAAAGAAAAAAGTGTCAGAGTTGCAGGCAGGAAATTTAGTAAGTCGTGGAAACTGCCAAAGTCCTGTCTAGGTGGAAGGCATGGTTCTCTTACTACATTGGAATATACTGTGTCTACTTTCGTATTGCTCTTGACTAAATACAGACTAGAATAGCTCTCCTTCTTAAACAGCAGAGACCATGCAGAGGCTGCCTATGGCTCGTGTCAAGGACGCACTTCCTTCAATACCAGAACTAGAAGTTACTTCCATGGCGCATCAGCAAGATCAATATACACGGTGAGTGATGCTTCAGCTTTATTGATGATTTGACTATTCATTATAAATGTGAATAGATCCAAGGAGGTATAGTTTGCCCCAAACTACATTTCTATCCGGGTGTAGGAGATAGAAAGCAATGAACTTGCAAAATCAGGTCATATGAATTAGATGGCATGAAATAAAATCACTGTTTCCTACAAGGTCTAGGAAGGACCAGTAAACTAATCTCTTAGTTTGCTGAACAACATGTGCCCTGAGATGTGTGCTCATCTCTTGGTACTGTTTCCTGGGGTTGAGTCATAAGTCCAGCAGGTTAATCATTGTTTCACTTGGAACATGAGAAAAGAGAGAATGTAAATTTGTAAAGCAGAACTACTCACTGACTTTCAACTACTGAAATAAAAACTTCTCTAAATTTAATACTTGATAACCTAAATTAATGCACATTGATTTCCATGTATTTGAATACAAAACTGTGATCAGAAGTGTCTTAGAAATCTTTTTCTTTCAGTCAACAAATATTTATTAAATAGCTATTTTGTTAAAGGCACTACTGATAACCACTGCAGGGGGTATAAAAATTATAACAGGGACAAGAAGGGAAACTAGCATTTCTTAGTACTCTTTTATTGTGCTTGGTGGTAATAGACTAGATCATTTACTGTTTATAATATTTGGGTCCCAGCAGGAAACTGATGGTATACTCATATTGAATAATTTGGGGAGAGTTTCATAAAGGGCCTATTAAAGCCAGGATGTGGGAAAACCAAAAAAGGGCAGTGTAGCATCCTAGGACTAGAAACTGGGGGCACTGCTACTGTCCCTAAGACTAAAGGGACAAGGAACTCAGAGAGGCAGATACAGAAGCACACACATACACACACAGAAGGAATATGTGGGGTGGGGAGGGCTGCCTGATAGGAGCTGTGGCTTTTGGTCATGGACACAACAGCCTGTGGTTGCCCTGAGGAGTGAGAATGAATATACCAACTTGGATGTTCTCCTTTTTTCCCAATGTCTAGTACTCCCCATTGGCCAAACCCAGCCAGAGCCAGAGGACACTTGCACTAGATTGAGACAGTTCTTATAGGTTGGCCTCCCAGAGCACCAAGCAAAGTGGACAAAAGGGGAGGGCAGATCTGGAGAGACAACCAAAGGGATCCAGCATAGGTGGCCCAATACATCAAACTGGAAACTAAGTGCCAAGGAACACTTTGTCTTCAGGACTAGAGAGAGGCAGGTCTTCGTGCTTGGGTCTTTAGTGCAAGCAGGGTCTGCTGTTGGCTCAGAAATTCCTAGGGAGAATATAATGTCATCATATAATTGTTTTAATGAAATGTTAATAGCTGTTATGCTCGATATTTCTCATTCTGGTCCTCATTCTGGGATGCTCAAGCTTGCACGTGAAGAGCTCTCCTCTGTCCTTTTACCAAATGCTTTTGGAGCACCTACTGTGTGCCAAGAATTCTGCTACTCATTGGCAAAATAACATGCAGTCCATCAGTGGAGGAATCAGATTAGGGAATTCCTAATTCCAACTGAGTGTCAAGTACCATGATGGAGGCACCCACAAGGGACTTGGGGAGCGTTATGGAGAGACCCCTCATTCAGAGGACATGTTGCCTAGCATTTAATAGATGTCCAATAAATGTTTAGTGGGCATAAGTATTGAGTGAATGGATAAATCTCAACTTCTGTGTCTCTCTACTAGAATCATGGACTCCTGTAACCAAAAGAAACTTGCGTGAACATTTTCACTTTTATTTTATATAAGTGGAAAATAAGCCAAAAAAATATAGTGGCAGAGGCTGGAGGAGACCCTAGGTTTCCTGGGACCTAGGCTGAGAAGTTTATTACCACTAACCACACTCTACTTGGGGATATAAAGGAGGGTCCATGGCATAACAAAGGATTGGAAAGAGCCCTTAATCAGTGACTTTAGGAAGTTTTTCGTGTTCTTATAAGACATAGTTTTAATAAACGGTTTAAAATTTTTTTCCACTAATTATTTTCAGGTCAACAACATTTTTGTGTGAATAATATTTGCCTTTTTTTAAATCTTCAGACTATCCTTATGAATTCCTCTGGGCGATTTGGACTAAACCCTTCTGAAGAGGACTCATAATTCTATTCTGGGAATGAGTTAACTGGTAATAGTTGGTCTGGCTGAGGATGCACAATAGGAACCAGTAGGAGCACTGACTGGTTGATGGAAACTAACTAAACAGCACTCATTTGACTCAGGAGATCAAAGGGACAAGAATTTTTTCAGGAAGGCATTATGAGTCATGGAAAACAAACTAATGAAACACATGGAAAAAGCAAGAGAACACTTACTCTCTTTGTTTATCCATATACAGCTTACACTAGCCCCAAGATTTTGATTTTGAGGAACCAAAAACAGGGTTGAGGATGCAAATCCTTTCTCTCACTAGCCCACATTGCAGATCCTGATTTGATGTGTTTTCTTATATAGATGGATGGTTTCTATTTGGCAAATTGCTTAAGAGGACCTGGGTTGTTTGTTTATACATTTGTTTGCATCTGTAAATCTTTCCTCCTTTTGGCACTGAGATGTTTAAAAAAAATTCAAAATACCAAAATAAAATGAATTTAAGTGAAATACTTGAATGTTTAAATCTAATGACAACATGTTTCCTCTGTTTCTTTTGGCTTTCATCTTTTCATAGCTATCATTGATGTCAAGAATAATTATAGTTATTAATTACAGTAAAATCATATATAAAAAAGAGGACAGTTCTTAACATTGAAAAATACTTTCCAAAGAATTAATATTGTTAAAATGGCCTTACTACCCAAAGCAATCTACAGATTTAATGTCATCCCTATTAAATACCCATGACAATTTTCACAGAACTAGAACAAATAATCCCAAAATTTATATGGAACAATAAAAGACCCCAAATTGCCAAAACAATCTTGAGGAAAAAAAAAAAAAAAAACCAAAGTAGGAGGCATAACCCTTTCATACTTCAGACAATACTACAAAGCTACAGTAATCAGAACAGTGTGGTATTGGCAAAATAAAACAGACATATGGATCAATGGGATAGAATAGAGAGCTCAGAAGTAAACCCACACACCTATGGTCAATAATCTTTGACAAAGGAGGTAAGAATACACAATGGGAAAAAGACAGTCTCTTCAGCAAGTGGTGCTGGGAAAGTTGGATAGCTGCATGTAAATCAATGAAGTTAGAATACACTCTCACACTATGCACAAAAATAAACACAAAATGGCTAAAAGACTTAAACATAAGGCTTGACACCATAAAATTCCTAGAAGAGAACATAGGCAAAACATTCTCTGACATAAATTGTACCAATGTTTTCTTAGGTCAGTCTCCCAAGGCAATAGAAATAAAAACAAAAATAAACAAATGGGATCTAATGAAACCTACAAGCTTTTGTACAGCAAAAGAAACCATAAACAAAATGAAAAAACAACCTATGGAATGGGAGAAAATATTTGCAAATGATGAGACGAACAAGGCTTAATTTCCAAAATATACAAACAGCTCATACAACTCAACAACAGAAAAACAAACAACCCAATTGAAAAATGAGCAGAAGACCTAAATAGACATTCCTCCAAAGAAGACATACAGATGGCCAACAGGCACGTGAAAAGATGCTCAACATTGCTAATTACAGTACGTCCCCTACACATGAACCTTCAAGTTGCATACTTTCAGAGATGCGAACATGCGTTCGCATGTCCAATCATGTAAGTTCATGTGTCTGGCATACCTTGTCACGTGTGTGCATCCTCTACAAGTGGTTGTGCTTTTGTGCACTTTATCGTACAGTACTGTATAGAGTACAGTAGTACAGTATAATTATTTCAAGCCCAGGATGTCCAGAAGCAAGCGTAAAAGCAGTGGTATATAGCCGATTGTGTTAGTTGGGTACTTAGGCTAACTTTGTTGGACTTATGAACAAATTGGACTTATGAATGCTCTCTTGGAAGGGAACTAGTTCATATGTAGGGGACTTACTGTATTAGAGAAATGCAAATCAAAATTACAATGAGATATCACCTCACACTGATCAGAATGGCCATCACTAAAAATTCTACAAATAATAAGTGCTGGGGAGGGGTAGAGAAAAGGGAACCCTCCTACACTGTTGGTGGGAAAGTAAGTTGGTGCAGTCACTATGGAAAACATTATGGAGGGTCCTCAAAATACTAAAAATAGAACTACCATATGACCCAGCGATCCCACTCCTGGGCATATATCTGGGCAAAACTATAATTCAAAAAGATACATGCACGCCTGTGATAACCTAGAGGGGTGGGAGGGAGGCTCAAGGGGAAGGGCGTATATGTATACATATAGCTAATTCACTTTGTTGTACAGCAGAAACCAACACAACATTGTAAAGCAACTGTACTCCAATTAAAAAAAGAAAAAGAAAAAAAGAGATACATGTACCACTATGTTCATAGCAGCACTATTCACAATAGCCAAGACATGGAAACAACATAAATGTCCATCAGCAGACGAATGGATAAAGAAGATGTGCTGTATATATACAATGGAATACTACTCAGCCTTAAGAAAGAATGAAATAATGCCATTTGCAGCAACATGGATAGACCTAGAGATTATCATATTAAGCGAAGTAAGTCAGAGAGACAAATACCATATGATATCTCTTATATGTGGAATCCAAAATATGACACAAATGAATCTATCTACGAAATAGAAACAGACTCACAGACATAGAGAATAGACTTGTGGTTGCCAAGGGGGAGTGGGTGGGGGAGGGATGGACTGAGAGTTTGGGGTTAGTAGATGCAAACTATTATATATAGAATGGATAAAAAACAAGGTCCTACTGGATAGCACAGGGAACTATATTCAATATCCTGAGATAAACCATAATGGAAAAGAATATCAAAAAGAATGTATATGTATAACTGAATCACTTTGCGATACAGCGGAAATTAACACAACATTGTAAACCAACTATCCTTCAATTTTAAAAAGGAAAAGAAAACACCTTCTGAGAGTTAAGGTGGAACTTAATCTCCTGATATCATTATATGGTTAAAATTGCTTATCTGGGTAGATTTTCAGAGTTTAACTGCAGGGTCAGATTTAACATTAAGCAACCTAAAAGGAATGAATGTTTCAGCACACAGGTTTTTTTGGTACTCCAGTTTTTGTTGTTGTTGTTAGATCACAAACTGAGATTCTAATTGTAACATTTAGGGATTGAGGATTTGGCAAATGGAATTCTACTAGTCATACTTTTTCTTATTTGTATATCCCTGATTAATAGGTGAGTCAGGCTCAGTCTGGGATACTTCAGCAGGAATTGAGGGATGTCACACTCTCTGAGGTATGGACCTTATACAGTTTCTGAGAAGTCAAATTATTGTTTCCTTGCATATCACCTATTATGATCTGACAAATGACTTGGAAATCAATGGCAACTTGGCTTACAAAAGGCATGAATTAAGCTTCAAGTTCTGTTACATTGTGGCAGCTTTTAGAAGCTAATTTCACTTATTTATTAAAATAGTAGACTTTAACAGAAACTGTGAAGCACTGAAAGATGTAGTGTTATGGGATGTCCGCCCACAGCAAGCTTATGATGTGGTGGAGGAGACAGGATATGAATGCCACCAGTTATAATTCTAGATGCAATGGTAAGATAAGTGTCATTAGCAGGCTCCATGCTTCATGCTGAGAGTTCACAGGCCAAAAGAACCATTGCCAGTGGGGGTAATCTGGTGGGCTTCTTGGGAAGGCCACTTTTGAGCAGGGTCTGGAAGATGGCTTTTCCTGTTCTCTCAGTAGAAGTCAAATCTCCCAAGTATACATGTTCTCAGCCCTCATAGCCCTTTTCATATTGGTCATTTACAATTATTTTTGTGGTTGTTAATTAATGTCTGTCTCCTTCTCTAGACTGGTTCTTCTCACCATACTATTCCTGGCAGCTGGTAGAATGCTCAGCTCACAGTAGGCACTTAATAAATATTTGTTGGATGGAGAACTATTTCTTGAGCCTCCCTATGCATCAGGCATATTCCGTGTATACTCATTTCCTCCTCACAGCTGCTCTCAAGACGGGTGTCATTACCCCTGAGGAAGCTGAGGCCAAGGGAAGCTCACCAGTTTGCCTGCCATCTCTGGACTAATATTTGGCTCCAGGCAAGGTCTGTAAACCCAGTGCTGCTCCCAGGACTTGCACTGCGGCTGGAGATGGGACAAAGGGTGCAGGATCCTTGGAGGGGGTGCCTGAGAAAAGGGCTCCCTCCGAGAACACCAGCGGCCTCTCTTCTGGGAATGCAAGGAGGCTGGGTGAACCTGCCTTCGGAGGAGGCCTCTGATGGAACTGCCTCGGCATTGCTGGTCCTGCATGTCTCCCTCAGCCCCGCTGTTCTGCTCGCCTCCCTGCCCGCCTGGCTCCAATAAAAACGACCCTGTGTTCCTGGGTGCCTGGTGTGATGCCTGGCTTCCAGTCTACACAGCTGAGCCTGACTTTTAGCCCATCCCGGTTTTCAACTGGTTCCACGTCTGACACTGACCCACCTCGCGCCCCTTCCCTATGACTTATAGCTTTGTCGTTGTGTGTCTGTGGATCTCACCGCAGGCTCCCCTTCCCAGCTGTGAGCCACACTCCTCTTCTGGACCTCTGTGTCCTGCTCAGCAGCCAGGACCCCAGCACTCCATGCAGAGGGGTTCAGGTGTGGACTGGAGGGGGAGGAAACCCGGCACCAGGCGGGGAGGCTGCCAGCGTTGCTCAGTCACTGAGCAGACACGGTGGAATTAGAGTGGTAGAAAGAGGGATAGAGAGAGAGAGAGAGAGAGAGAGAGAGAGAGAGAGAGAGAGAGAGAGAGAGAGAGAGAGAGAGAGAGAGGACGTGAGGGGAGAATTGGTGGCACTTGGCAATGATTTAATGCAGGTGTGGGAGTGAGGGTGGGGCAGGAGAAGGCGGAGAGAAGAGGCACGGAGGGCTCCCCTCCGGATCTCTATGTGGGGAAAACAGCATCACCCGAATTTATAGCTGCTACCTTGGGTTTCTAGAAGAATTTTCATTTCCCAGAGGATTCCCTTCAAACTTTACTTTCATCCTGGTTGTAACTTCTACTTCCCCCTGCCCCCTACATCCTTAGTCATCCTGGATGGAGCAGTCATTCTTCAGACCACCTTGCTCCTTCTGCCTCCTTTCTGACTGTGACATCTGCCCTTTCCTTCCATCCGTAGAAATCCTCTCCACCCTTCAAAGGCAGAAAGGCTACCTTGTCCATGGAGCAGCCCCTGCTCACCGCAGCTGGAATAATGTCTCTTTTCTGTGCTTTCCCAGCATTTAGTCCTCTTGCAAAGTACTTCTCCATCCTGCCTCACACCACAACCATTGTACTCATGTCTGTTTCCCCACCAGATTGTGAGGAGACTTGGAACCACATCTTCTCCAGCTTCCGAGTCCCCAGGGACAGGTACTCACTTCTCCCTAGCCGCTCCTCCCTCGCAATGCTCATCAATGGAGCTTGACAGATGTTGGCTGTAAATTCAGCACAGGGGTTACCTCTAAGGCGATGGGGAAGGGGATGGGGCTGGGCAGCTACATGCCAGGGACTTTTAACACAACTATCATGTTCTGTTATAAACTTGGTGGGGGGTATATGGGAGTCTTTGTGTCATGATTCTATGTAGCTTACATATATTTTAAAATATACTTTTGTACCTACACGAAATTTAATAAAACCAAATTTTACAAAGGATAAATAGCGTATAAATTGCATCTTCCTTTCTCCCTCTGTCAGAATATAGCTCTGTCTGTCTCTCTCCCAACTATATTTCTTTCCCTTCATGTAAAACGTGGTAGAATAAAGACTTGGAATCAATTTTCTGACAGTTGATTCTCATGATCTGATTTTGTTTACTTCCTTCTGTCTATTTTTTGTTTTACTTCTCTTTTCTGTCTGTATCTTTCTTAACCATCTCCAACTATTGGTGCTATTCTGACGGGTGGCAATCTTAGGATAATGAGTGGAAGGAAGTTTTTACATTTTTAAAATCCAAATAAGGTATGTTATTGATTAACTGAGAGATATGACAACAAAAGATGCATTTAAAAATCCTCTATGAACTGGGAATAATGTACTTTAGTAAAGACAGGGTAGTCTAGAAGCTTCTCTAATTTAAAGGACAAGATGAAGTGTGCATGCAAGGGTATGGAGCAAAACAGGACATTTGGGCAAAAAATAACACAAAATTCTTTGGATGAATTAAGGCTGTTTCCAGAGAGAAATATGGAGACAAATTTATTGCTTATTGAAAGAATATCATTTTGAGGGTTATAATTGAGGTACATTCATCTGCAGATAATAGCAGGCCCAAATCAAAATGACAGAAATTATAAGATAAATTAAATTACTGTCTTACCTAATAGAAATTCTGAATAGGGTGCTTCCCAAGTTGGTGAATTCAAGAACTCACATCATCGAGCATGCAGGTTCTTTCCTCCTTTTCCTCTCTGCCATCTTCAACTTGTTGGCTTTTGCCTTCAGGCTTCCCCTCTTATGGTTTCAAGAAGAGAATGTATTAAATGGTGGTGCCACAGCACCAGCCATCAGCACATTCTTACACCACAGTACCCTTTTTAAGAGTAAAGAAACTTTATAAGAAGACCCCTCCTGGAAAGACTTCTCCTCATGTCAGAGCATCTAGAATTGGATCACAGACCCACCCTTAAACCCACCAATGACAGGACAGGGGGTTGGGACCATTATGACTAGTTTAGAAGAACTCAGATTTGCTTGGTTTTTAAAGAGGGGAGAGGAATTGACCATCAGAATGAAAACAGGGCTCTGTAAACATGGAAGAAGAGGAAATGACTATTGGGTGGCTCTGGGAATGTTCCTCCTCAATTCCAAGGAGATGTGCAGAGAGAAACTGATTGAGAACAAAACACAGGCTTGTTTATGTTCCCCCCAGAACAATCTCTTGGGGGCATGCTAAGGCTGTTTGCCAAGCACGTGTCATTGCCCAACATTTCACGATGGGTGTCAACAGCGTTGTTATGGGGCCATTATCTCCCTCCAAGGACATGTCTATTTTCAGATGGACTGTGAAAGTAACCCAACAACTTCCACATAGAAAAGTGATATCAGTGTGTGATATTACAAAGGCAGGCACAACATTTGTAGTGAAGAGCTGTATGGTCGTCATTACCTTTCTTTCGTGGCCTTATATGACTTTCCTCTTAGGAATTCTCTCTCGTCCATTGAATGATGTCTTAGCAAGACTGCAAATCATGGTTTCTTTCTCATTAGCCAAGGGGTGACATATGACCCAAGCTAGACCAATTTGACCCACTTCCTTAGGACTTTGATTTATAGCGACATGAGGCTGGGAAAAAAAGATCTGAGCTTCTTCATTCCAGCTGCTGAGTCATTCCTGCTTTTAGACACCCCAATATCTCCCTACCCCCACCAAACTGCCTTGGTCCTGAGCCTGATTCTCCAGTCTTCCCTTTGATTCTGTGAGGTACCAGTAACATCCTTGCAAAAAGATTCTTCCCTGCTTCAGTTTCAGAGTTGGTTTCTGTTGCCTGCTATATACATCTAACATCTATTTTATTTCATAAAATCATAGGATGTCTGAGCTGTAAGAAATCTTATAGATCATTTGGTCAATGTCCTCATTTTACAGCTGAGGAAATTGAAGCTCCCAGAGGTTAAGGGTTTCACCCAAGGTTACATCACAGAGCTTGTCAGTGACAGAACTGGGAATAAGACAGGGTCTCCTTTGCCCAGGGTAGTGCAGTCAGTTTTTAATTTTAATTCCTTTTTAGTATAAACCACAGCCTGACTTTCTCCTGTCTCTCTTGTGATTAATACAGAATAGTGACTTTAAAATCTTCATTTCCCCATGCAAACTAACAATTTGCTTTGTGTAGTTAAAAAACTTGTTTCAGAGATAGTCCTTTCAGGTATATGGCATCTGGTAAAGACAGGCATCAGTTTATATCCTTATATGGAGCCTTAATTCCTTCCAGCTATCTATAAATGTTTATTTTTCTCTTGAAATTCATGTTTGGAAAGGAAGTGGTTTGCACTAGGGAAACATATGGGCTAGGGTTCTGAAAGTGATTATCTACCATTTTTAACTCTAGCTTCTAGCTGTGTGCATTTGGGGAGAGCCTTCCTCAGCTCACACTAAAAGATATATATCTGCTCTATTTTTTCAGTTGCTTTAGGGCAGTCGTAACTCATATAACTGCTGCCAAAATAGCCCAATGTTAGGGTAGGAATTGAGGAGGGGTTTAATGTAGTACTAATTATGTGCCTGTTTCTATTTTAAGCACAATACCAGAAGGTAAGTACTTTTATCAGGATCCCAACTTATAGGTGAAGAAATTAAGGCAAAGAGAGGTCAAGTAGTTGCTTAAGGACACCCAGGTTTAAGTGGCAGAGCTGAGATTTGAACCCAGGTGGTCTGGGTTCAAAGTCCATGCCCTTAACCCTCTTCCCTGTTACATCTTAATTATGGAATCTCTCTATGGAGGTAAAGGTAGATCCATTTTCTTAGGAAGAGATTGTCCAATACCTTTTCATAACACTTCTAGCAGGGGGTTCTATAGCATGAATCTCTTGTGTCCCAACAATGCTTGGAGGGTATACTTAAAAAGCACTGCTCAACTGCAAGTACTCCTACACAACAAATGCTTTTCTTGTCTCTACCCATGCAACAAAGCACATCTAAAGAACTTAATTATTTGGTAGTTGTGAGAAAAATTGCACAGAAGGAAGGTTTTTGCTCTGGATGCTCATAAAATAGGATCAAAGGTAAATCATTTAATAGATTTTTAAAAGAGATAAATTCTTTGAACTCATCTCAAGATCCCCTTTGGTGAATGATATTAATTACAGTGCAAAAACAGCCAAATATTGATTAGAAAAAGCTGTGAACTAAGTACCTGGAAATTCCCTTTCTGCTTATGGGTTCAAAATATTTTTCTACTTGAAATTTGTTACAGAGAAACAGGAAATCATCTCTATTCCCCATCCTACTTTGGCAAACGGACAATGTTTTATTTTTAAGCAATTTATCAAAATAAAGTTCCAGTATGTCAAAACAAGAGTGCTTAATGGGGGACACCTTCAAGATGGCAAAAGAGTAAGACGTGGAGATCACCTTCCTCCCCACAAATACATCAGAAATACATCTACATGTGGAACAGCTCTTACAGAACACTTACTGAATGCTGGCAGAAGACCTCAGACCTCCCAAAAGTCAAGAAACTCCCCTCGTACCTGGGTAGGGCAAAAGAAAAAAGAATAAACAGAGACAAAAGAATAGGGATGGGACCTGCCCCAGTGGGAGGGAGCTGTGAAGCAGGAAAGGTTTCCACATCTAGGAAGCCCCTTCACTGGAGGAGACTGCGGGTGGCAGAGGGGGGGGCGGTAAGCTTCGGAGCCGCGGAGGAGAGCACAGCAAAAGGGGTGCAGAGGGAAAAGTGGAGAGATTCCTGCACAAAGGATCGGTGCCGACCGGCACTCACCAGCCCAAGAAGCTTGTCTGCTCCCCTGCTAGGGCGGGCGGGGCTGGGAGCTGAGGCTCGGGCTTCGGGCTTCGGTCTATCCCAGGGAGAGGACTGGGGTTGGCAGCGTGAACACAGCCTGAAGGGGGCTAGTGCGCCATGGCTAGCTGGGAGGGAGTCCGGCAAAAAGTCTTGACCTGCTGAAGAGGCAAGAGACCATTGTTTCGGGGTGCGAGAGGAGAAGGGATTCACAGCACCGCCTAAATGAGCTCCACAGACGGGCGCGAGCCGCAGCTAACAGTGTGGACCCCAGAGATGGGCATGAGACGCTAAGGCTGCTGCTGCCGCCACCAAGAATCCTGTGTGCAAGCACAGGTCACTCTCCACACCTCCCCTCCCAGGAGCCTGTGTAGCCCGCCAACGCCAGGGTCCCGTGATCCAGGGACAACTTCCCAGGAGAACGCGCTGGTGCGCCTCAGGCTGGGGCAACGTCCCGTCCCGCCGGCCTCTGCCACCGCAGGCTCGCCCCACACTCCGTGCCCCTCCCTCCCCCATGGCCTGAGTGAGCCAAAGCCCCCGAATCAGCTGCTCCTTTAACCCCGTCCTGTCTGAGCGAAGAACAGACGCCCTCTGGCGACCTACACGCAGAGGCGGGGCCAAATCCAAAGCTGAGCCCCGGGAGCTGTGCGAACAAAGAAGAGAAAAGGAAATGTCTCCCAGCAGCCTCAGGAGCAGCGGATTAAATCTCCTCAATCAACTTGATGTACCCTGCATCTGTGGAATACATGAATAGACGACAAATCATCCCAAATTGAGGAGGTGGACTTTGGGAGCAACGAGATATATATATATATATTTACCTTTTTCTCGTTTTGTGAGTGTGTATGTGTATGCTTCTGTGTGTGATTTTGTCTGTATAGCTTTGCTTTCACCATTTGTCCTAGGGTTCTGTTTTTTTTTTTTTTTTAAGTTTTTTTCTTAATAATTATTTTTATTTTAATAACTTTATTTTATTTTATTTTATCCTCTTTCTTTCTTTCTTTCTTTCTTTCTTTCTTTCTTTCTTTCTTTCTTTCTTTCTTTCTTTCTTTCTATTTTTTCTCCCTTTTATTCTGAGCTGTGTGGATGAAAGGCTCTTGGTGCTGCAGCCAGGAGTCAGTGCTGTGCCTCTGAGGTGGGAGAGCCAACGTCAGGACACTGGTCCACAAGAGACCTCCCAGCTCCATGTAATATCAAATGGTCAAAATCTCCCAGAGATCTCCATCTCAACGCCAAGACCCAGCTTCACTCAACGACCAGCAAGCTACAGTGCTGGACACCCTATGCCAAACAACTAGAAAGACAGGAACACAGCCCCATCCATTAGCAGAGAGGCTGCCTAAAATCATAATAAGGCCACAGACACCCCAAAACACACCACCAGACGTGGACCTGCCCACCAGAAGGACAAGATCCAGCCTCATCCACCAGAACACAGGCACTAGTCCCCTCCACCAGGAAGCCTATACAACCCACTGAACCAACCTTAGCCACTGGGGACAGACACCAAAAACAACGGGAACTACGAACCTGTAGCTGTGCGAAAAGGAGACCCCAAACACAGTAAGTTAAGCAAAATTAGAAGACAGAGAAACACACAGCAGATGAAGGAGTGAGGTAAAAATTCACCTGACTAAACAAATGAAGAGGAAATAGGCAGTCTACCTGAAAAAGAATTCAGAGTAATGATAGTAAAGATGATCCAAAATCTTGGAAATAGAATGGAGAAAATACAAGAAACATTTAACAAGGACCTAGAAGAACTAAAGAGCAAACAAACAATGATGAACAACACAATACATGAAATTAAAAATTTTCTAGAAGGAATCAATAGCAGAATAACTGAGGCAGAAGAACGGATAAGTGACCTGGAAGATAAAATAGTGGAAATAACTACTGCAGGGCAGAATAAAGAAAAAAGAACATAAAGAATTGAGGACAGTCTCAGAGACCTCTGGGACAACATTAAATGCACCAACATTCGAATTTATAGGGGTCCCAGAAGAGGAAGAGAAAAAGAAAGGGACTGAGAAAATATTTTAAGAGATTATGGTTGAAAACTTCCCAAATATGGGAGAGGAAATAGTTAATCAAGTCCAGGAACACAGAGAGTCCCATACAAGATAAATCCAAGGAGAAACATGCCAAGACACATATTAATCAAACTATCAAAAATTAAATACAAAGAAAAAATATTAAAAGCAGCAAGGGAAAAACAACAAATAACATACAAGGGAATCCCCATAAGGTTAACAGCTGATCTTTCAGCAGAAACTCTGCAAGCCAGGAGGGAGTGGCAGGACATATTTAAAGTGACGAAGGGGAAAAACCTCCAGCCAAGATTACTCTACCCAGCAAAGATCTCATTGAGATTCAACGGAGAAATTAAAACTTTACAGACAAGCAAAAGCTAAGGGAATTCAGCCCCACCGAACCAGCTTTACAACAAATGCTAAAGGAACTTCTCTAGGCAAGAAACACAAGAGAAGGAAAAGACCTACAATAACAAACCCAGAACAATTAAGAAAATGGTCATAGGAACATACATATCAAGAATTACCTTAAATGTAAATGGATTAAATGCTCCAAACCAAAAGACATAGACTCGCTGAATGGATACAAAAACAAGACCCGTATATATGCTGTCTACAAGAGACCCACTTCAGACCTAGGGACACATACAGACTGAAAGTGAGGGAATGGAAAAAGATATTCCATACAAATGGAAATCAAAAAAACCTAGAGTAGTAATTCTCATATCAGACAAAATAGACTTTAAAATAAAGACTATTTCAAGAGACAAAGAAGGACACTACATAATGATCAAGGGATCAATCCAAGAAGAAGATATAACAATTGTAAATATTTATGAAACCAACATAGGAGCATCTCAATACACAAGGCAAATGCTAACAGCCATAAAAGGGGAAATCGACAGTAACACATTCATAGTAGGGGAATTTCACACCTCACTTTCACCAATGGACAGATCACCCAAAATGAAAATAAATAAGGAAACACAAGCTTTAAATGATAAATTAAACAAGATGGACTTAATTGATACTTACAGGACATTCCATCCAAAAACAACTGAACACAATTTCTTCTCAACTGCTCATGGAATACTCTCCAGGACAGATCATATCTTGGGTCTCAAATAAAGTGTTGGTAAATTTAAGAAAATTGAAATCGTATCAAGTATCTTTTCTGACCACAACGCTATGAGACTAGATATCAGTTACAGGAAAAGATCTGTAAAAAATACAAACACATGGAGGTTAAACAATACACTGCTTAATAACGAAGTGATCACTGAGGAAATCAAAGAGGAAGTCAAAAAATACCTAGAAACAAATGACCATGCAGACACGACGACCCAAAACCTATGGGATGCAGCAAAAGCAATTCTAAGAGGGAAGTTTATAGCAATACAATCCTACCTTAAGAAACAGGAAACATCTCGAATAAACCTAACCTTGCACCTAAAGCAATTAGAGAAAGAAGAACAAAAATAACCCCAAAGTTAGCAGAAGGAAAGAAAGTATAAAAATCAGATCAGAAATGAATGAAAAAGAAATGAAGGAAACAACAGCAAAGATCAATAAAAGTAAAAGCTGGTTCTTTGAGAAGATAAACAAAATTGAAAAATCATCAGGCAGACTCATCAAGAAAAAAAGGGAGAAGACTCAAATCAATAGAATTAGAAATGAAAAAGGAGAAGTAACAACTGACACTGCAGAAACACAAAGGATCGTGAGAGATTACTACAAGCAACTCTATGCCAATAAAATGGACAACCTGGAAGAAATGGACAAATTCTTAGAAAAGCACAACCTTTTGAGACTGAACCAGGAAGAAATAGAAAATATAAACAGACCTATCACAAGCACTGAAATTGAGACTGTGATTAAAAATTTTCTAACAAACAAAAGCCCGGGACCAGATGGCTTCATAGGTGAATTCTATCAAACATTTAGAGAAGAGCTAACACCTATCCTTCTCAAACCTTCCAAAACATAGCAGAGGGAGGAATACTCTGAAACTCTTTCTACGAGGCCACCATCACCCTGATACCAAAACCAGACAAGGAAGTCACAAAGAAAGAAAACTACAGGCCAATATCACTGATGAACATAGATGCAAAAATCCTCAACACAATACTAGCAAACAGAATCCAACAGCACATTAAAAGGATCGTACACCATGATCAAGTGGGGTTTATCCCAGAAATGCAAGGATTCTTCAATATACGCAAATCAATCAATGTGATACACCATATTAAAAAATTGAAGGAGAAAAACGATATAATCATCTCAATGGATGCAGAAAAAGCTTCTGACAAAATTCAACACCCATTTATGATAACAACCCTCCAGAAAGTAGGTGTAGAGGGAACTTTCCTCAACATAATAAAGGCCATATATGACAAATCCATAGCCAACATCATTCTCAATGGTGAAAAACTGAAACCATTTCCACTAAGATCAGGAAAAATACAAGGTTGCCCACTCTCACCACTCTTATTCAACATAGTTCTGGAAGTTTTAGCCACAGCAATCAGAAAGCAAAAATAAAAGGAATCCAAATAGGAAAAGAAGAAGTAAAGGTGTCACTGTTTGCAGATGACATGATACTATACATAGAGAATCCTAAAGATGCTACCAGAAAACTACTAGAGCTAATCAATGAATTTGGTAAAGTAGCAGGATACAAAATTAATGCACAGAAATCTCCTTCATTCCTATGCACTAATGACGAAAAATATGAAAGAGAAATTAAGGAAGCACTCCCATTTACCATTGCAACAAAAAGAATAAAATACCTAGGAATAAACCTACCTAAGGAGATAAAAGACCTGTATGCAGAAAACTATAAGACACTGATGAAAGAAATTAAAAATGATACAAACAGATGGAGAGATATACCATGTTCTTGGAGTGGAAGAATCAACACTGTGAAAATGGCTCTACTTCCCTAAGCAATCTACAGACTCAATGCAATCCCTATCAAACTACCAATGGCATTTTTCACAGAACTAGAACAAAAAATTTCACAATTTTTATGGAAACACAAAAGACCCCGAATAGCCAAAGCAATCTTGAGAAAGAAAAACGGAGCTGGAGGAATCAGGCTCCTGGACTTCAGACTATACTACAAAGTTACAGTAACCAAGACAGTATGGTACTGGCACAAAAATAGAAATATAGATCAATGGAACAGGATAGAAAGCCCAGAGAGAAACCCACGCACATATGGTCACCTTATTTTTGATACAGGAAGCCAGAACATACAATGGAGAAAAGACAGCCTCTTCAATAAGTGGTGCTGGGAAAACTGGACAGCTACATGTAAAAGAATGAAATGAGAACATTCCCTACACCATACACAAAAATAAACTCAAAATAGATTTGAGACCTAAATGTAAGTCCAGACAATATAAAACTCTTAGAGGAAAATGTAGGCAGAACACTCTATGATATAAATCACAGCAAGATCCTTTTTGACCCACCTCCTAGAAAAATGGAAATAAAAACAAAAATAAACAAATGGGACCTCTTGAAATTTAAAAGCTTTTGCACAGCAAAGGAAACCATAAACAAGATGAAAAGACAACCCTCAGAATGGGAGAAAATATTTGCAAATGAAGCCACTGACAAAGGATTAATCTCCACAATTTACAGGCAGCTCATGCAGCTCAATATCAAAAAAACAAACAACCCAATCCAAAAATGGGCAGAAGACCTAAATAGACATTCCCCCAAAGAAGATATACAGATTGCCAAAAAACACACAAAAGAATGCTCAACATCACTAATCATTAGAGAAATGAAAATCAAAACTACGATGAGGTATCACCTCACACCCGTCAGAGTAGACATCATCAAAAAATCTACAATCAATAAATGCTGGAGAGGATGTGGAGAAAAGGGAACCCTCTTGCACTCTTTGTGGGAATGTAAGTTGATATAGCCACTATGTACAATGGTATGGAGGTTCCTTAAAAAACTAAAAGTAGAACTACCATAGATGCAGCAATCCCACTACTGGGCACATACCCAGAGAAAACTATAATTCAAAAAGAGTCATGTACCACAATGTTTATTGCAGCTTATTTAGAATAGCCAGGACATGGAAGCAACCTAAGTGTCCATTGACAGATGAGTGGGTAAAGAAGATGTGGCACATGGATACAATGGAATATTACTCAGCCATAAAAAGAAACGAAATTGAGTTATTTGTAGTGAGGTAGATGGACCTAGAGTCTGTCCTACAGAGTGAAGTAAGTCAGAAAGAGAAAAACAAATACCGTATGCTAACACATATATATGGAATCTAAAAGAAAAAAAAAAGCTTATGAAGAACCTAGGGGCAGGACAGGAATAAAGATGCAGATGTAGAGAATGGACTTTAGGACACAGGGAGGGGGAAGAGTAAGCTGGGATGAAGTGGGAGAGTGGCATGGACTTATATCTACTATGAAATGTAAAATAGATAGCTAGTGGGAAGCACCCACATGGCACAGGGAGATCAGCTCAGTGCTTTGTGACCACCTAGAGGGGTGGGATAAGGAGGGTGGGAGGGAGACGTAAGAGGGAGGAGATATGTGGATATGTGTATATGTATAGCTGATTCACTTTGTTATAAAGCAGAAACTAACAAAACATTGTAAGGCAATTATACTCCAATAAAGATATTAAAAAAAAAAGAGTGCTTAATGATTACACATCATAGTGAGATTTCTTTTTGTTACATTATTCTTTATTCAGAGTGAAAAATTCAGTAGAAAAAAAGGTACTTTAAAAATTGTCTATTTTATTCCAGCTATCTAAATAACAGACTAATACTAGACGAAAAGTTTATTATTCAGTAGTAGTTGTTGCTTTTTTTCAGAATAATTAGATCAATGTGAGCAAAAAGGATCTCTTTCAATGGCATGTTTTACTGACAGAAATGTCATCAGAGACAGAATTCACACAGGCTGTATTCCTCAGAAACTTCTGGTTTGCATGGGATGGGTAGGGGTGGAGGAGCAGTAGGGAGGAGAGAGGAGGAGGAGGTAGGAGGCTTCCTGCCTCCCTTGGGAACTAGTTGTATGAGCCCTGGGCATGTAGGCCTCCCCTCCCTGGGGACCCAGGTTGGCCTACCTGTGCCCCCAACAAGCTAGTGTCTGAGCGCCAGTAACGAATACTGGTATCTGATATAGAAATTACCCAATAAGTGTTTGTGGACTTAATGAATGCAGTGCTATGAGAGCCCAGACAAGGGGCGCCTAAATCAAGGAGGAAGAAGTGAAGGAAAACTTCCTGGAGGAGGGGACACAACCTGAGATTGAAAGAAGTTGGCCAGGTTGTAAAGAACACATATGAAGGCACTTGGGCAGTTGTGTACAGAAAAGGGGGGGGGGGGGCTAAATTAAGATCTATGTGTCTAACACACACACACACACACACACACACACGTGAGCTCCTGTCATTCAGGAGACAGAAGCATGCTCTCTTTGAAATAGTAATAACCATGCTATTCTCTTTCAAGGACATTGCAGTAATTAATGTGGGAGAGGGACGGGCTTTGTTAAACTTGATAATGTCAGGGTTCTGCAGGGGAAAACTGACAATACTGTGATCTATTGTGATATTCTTCACACTCTATAATTTGAGCTTGTAACTGCTTAACCAATTAAAGATTAAGCAGGCAGGCCTTAAATGCTACTGCACAACTGAAAGAATGATTTAGTACTCACAAGGTTATTGGAAGAGAGGGAAGCCAGACTGCATTCAGAGGAACACCACTGGAGGTGGCTGTTAATTGGGGCTCCAGATCTAGGCTTCCCTGTTCAATCTGGAGAGAAGCTGCACCTTCAGTCTGCCTTTTGGAGAGTTTCAATGCACAATACTAAACTGAAAGGTTTGGGAATTCACTACAGTGAAAAAAAAAAAGTTTTATTAATGATTAACACTCTTCTCAGGAAAATTCTTTTTTTTCCTTCCCAATTATCCCTGAGTACCAGTTTTTGAATCATTGCAGTAAGAGAAGATTGAGACACTGGAGGAAATTTCATCTCTCTTTTGGGGTTATATTATAGCCAGATTTTTAAAAATCCAGTCTAAGATAAATTCCATTAAAGCACAATTTGTGCTAATGATGCTATGCTGATTTTAGGAATGCCTACTTGCTGTTTTTCAAGTGCCTACAACTCAAAGTAATCAACATACCAAAGCAGCATATTTGGGGATGGCATGTCCTGAACTCCTACAGTTATATACTGCAGTGGCATACGCTTCTACACTTCAGTATCTATTACACCAGTTCATAGGAATGATGAGAAGAAAGGGAAACAAGACTGAGGCAATGGGATTGAGGAAGATACACAAAGAAGTAACTGATAGCATTTGGAAACTGTTTGGGTGTTGAGGGTGAAGAAAAGCAAGAGCCTAGGGTGACAGCTAGACTTCTGGTAGAAGTAACACTGTGCATCCAACTAAGACAGAGAATGTAGGAGGAGGGGGAAAGGTGATGAATTCAATTCAGACATGTTCAGATTAAATTGACTAGGACACCCAAATATTGATGTACAGGTGTTTGGTAGGAAGCTGACTCTATGGCTAGAATCTAGGAGTGACATCAGGGCTCCAGGTAGAAATTTGGGTGTCATTAACATATAGGTGGGTGGTTGTAGAAACCATGGATATACCTAGTGGATTTTTTTGCCCAAACAGATTTATATAATTTTGGATAAGAGAACTGCAAAGTCAGTTTGAATTTCAAATTGAACCCTATTTTAATTACTAGAGGGTACAACAGTTGTAATAAATGTTATGTACTGTCTGGATGAATATATGGATGAATGGATAACTGAATGAATGAAGGGTAGAGCTTCATGAAAATCAATAGATATTTTCCTCTTTTACTTAATCTCATGATTTGTTTCAGTTTTAGCTCTGGAAAGAAGAAAAATATGACTATCTCAAAGAAGCAAGAAGGCTACAATGGATGGGTTGTTTGGATGCAATACATGGAAGACTGTATTCCTGCTCTTAAAAGTCAATGAGCCTTTCATTTTTATGCCAACTAATTTCAGACCATTGATGTATATTATTCCCATTAGGTATTTTTTTTTTTTTTTTTTGCGGTACACTGGCCTCTCACTGCCGTGGCCTCTCCCGCCGCGGAGCACAGGCTCTGAGCGTGCAGGCCCAGCGGCTGGGCTCACGGGCCCAGCCGCTCCGCGGCATGTGAGATCTTCCCGGACCGGGGCACGAACCCGCGTCCCCTGCCTCAGCAGGCAGACTCCCAACCGCTGCGCCACCGGGGAAGCCCTCCCATTAGGTATTGATGCCCTAGCAGTGACTGATCGACTGCTGCCTTTGCAGCAAATCCAGATGGAGATGACCAGTCGAGTGACAGACTTGTTATTGTTCAGTAAGCCAACATGTTATTTTGCAAATGACTTTCTTTGAGTAAATGTGAGTCTTCACTCTATATTCCTTGCCAGAGATCAACTGGTTTTAAAAGAAAGAGATGTCGGATACCAGGCATTGGATTATGATACCCATATCTTATATAAATGGCCATACTATGGTCCCAGGGGGCTGAAGAATAGTCCAAGACTCCTTAATAATCAATCACACTGCCGTCAAGGCAATAGACAGGGTAGGTTGGAAACAAGTCTTCCATTACCACTGGTGGATGACTTTTACCTTTCCATGGAAAGGTAGTTCTGACTCTTCATGAATCATCAAGGAAATACTTAAAATGCATGGTCCTGGCCCCAAATGGCCAAAATGTTTTCACACCTCACTACAGGCACCAAATGGTTTGGGCAATGCCAAGAAAATCCATTTTATAGTTCTGGAAGGTCATTAGGACTCAAATTCATTATCTGCTGAGACTTTTCTTTGTTTTCCATTCATTACTCTCCTTTGAGTAAAATGGAGCTATAGGAACAGAGCACAGACCTCAGTTCACTCATCCCTGACACATTATTCATGTCTACAATTTCACCATAAATTTAGAGAGGGAGTGACAGAAATTGCAAATGCAGGGATTTAAATTCCCTTGTGCTACATTTGTCAAGATGAGCAGATTGTAAACTGCCTCTTTCAAATATGATATGCATTTGGGCATCAAACTGGTAATTGTGAACCACAGACTCATTCATTTGTGTGGTGTGTATGTGTGTGTGTGTGTGTGTGTGTGTGTGTGTGTGTGTGTAGTATATTTTTGTGTGTGCACATGTTATTTGAGATAAAATATACTAGAAGTACCATACTGTAGCTTTCTTTTTTCACTCAGTGATACATTTTGGAGCTCCATTAGTACAGAGATCTCTTCCACCTTGCTATGGACTGAATGTCTGTATCTTCCCCAAATTCATGTGTTGAAGCCTAATCCCCAGTGTGATGGAATCTGGAGGTAGGGCCTTGAGGAAGTAATTAGGTCATAAGTGTGGAGCCCTCATGAATGAGATCAGTGCACTTATAAGAAGAGACATAAGAGAGCTTGCTTCCTCTCTCTCTTCACTCTCTGCTGTGTAAGAATGCAATGAGAAGACAGCCATCTGCGAACCAGGAAGTGGGCTCTCACCAGACACTGGATCTGCCAGCACCTAGATCTTAGACTTCCCAGCCTCCAGAAATGGAGAAATAAATGTTTATTGTTTAAGCCACCTAGTCTATGGTATATTTATTACAGCAGCTCAAACAGATCAGGACACATTCTTTCTATTCTTTTTAACTGTTGCATAATATTTCACAGTATTGGTATACCATACTTACTTATTAAGGTGGTTCTAATTTCTCACTATAGTCTACCCTGGCCTGATGAAGAGTCTTGAAAAATCCCTTACAGAGTGAATTCTTCTAAGTAAAAAATGTAAATTCCATTCACTTTAATGGAAAAAATGTTTATGTAATTCTAAGCCCCCAAATCATGCCCATTTACATTACAACACCAAATACCATTAAAGTGGACACAAGGACTTCTATACTTAACATTAACTCGATCAGATATTCTCCATCATTAATTACTCCATAATATGGCTGTTTCCATTCTCTTATTCAGTGTTTACAGATTGTACCCTTAACACTTTGATGTATTTGTTCATTCAACAAATCATTACTGAGCCCCTACTATGAGCCAAACACTGGTTTGCATGCAGGGAATATGTTAACAGACAAAAAAATCCCTGTCTTATGGAAATTACATCCCAATGCAAGAGATAAATAATAGACAAGTAAGATGTAAAGGATGGCAGATAGTGATCTATCTTAAGGAGAAAAAAACAAAGCAGGGAAAGGGAATATTGGGAGGGTTGCAATTTGACCTGGAGGTACCTCACCAAGAAGGTGTGCTTTTGAATAAAGACCTAAAAGAAGTGAGGGAGGGATGTGTGAAGCTGTCTGGAAGAAAATTATCCTATGTATCCCTGACTAAGATGCCCTCTAGGACCAAATAATTCTTTCTGACAGAAATGACCAGTCTTTTTGCCCTGCAGTGCATCATCGGTTTCTCGTCCTTTATCATATTTCCTAGCAGCGGACTTTTTCCCAAACATAGTAGACTAGAGCTTTCTTGCAGAAGTGTTAAGAGGCAATCACAGTTTTCAGTGAGAAATGGACCACTCAGCATGAGATTTATAACATGAGGGAGAATGGGACACACAGGCTACCCACTTTCTCTTGGGATCAGAAGCATCAGCAGGAAAAATGTGGTTAGCCTTCTGACAGGGAGATTTGTGGAGCAATTTGTCTCTGCCTGAGGCCACAGGGTAGAGAGAGAGGAAAGCCCAGGTATTAGCTGGAAGAAAAGAACTCAACCTAAGGGAAAATGAGCAACTTTTCCTTTTTATGAACAGGTATCTGCTTGTCTGTGGGCTCTGACTAGCATTTTATACACTGTCTGGATATAAATCCTATCTCTTCCGAGTATCAGTTGGATAACCTCAGGCAGATTATTTAATCTCTCTATGCTTCGCTTTTCATCTGTAAAATGAGTATGATAATAGTCTATCTCATAAGTTGACATTGGGAATTAAACTGAGATCATGGAGATGAAGTGTCTGGGACATAGTAAGTACTTAGTGAATAAGTTCATCATCACCATCACCATCACCATCATCTCTATCACCACCACCACCATAATTTCTTGGGCTTAACAGGGAACAGCACCAAGTTCAGGGACAAGCAGGCATTACTGAGGACATCCTTAAAACACTTATCTGTATCTCACAGCACCTGGTACCGAAGATTCAGCAGAGAGGCTGCCTAAAGTCAGTAATCTCCAAGGCAAGGGAAGTATAAAACAACCCCAAGCTTCAGGCAAATAGTAGAGGTTAAGGATTTTCAGGAAGGGTGGTGATATGAAAATGGGCTTCCTTGGCACCAGTGACGGGGGAGGGGGAGGGGGAGGAGGAAATGGAGCCATTTTGGGACAAAGGCACCTGTGAGACAGGCTGCTCTGTTGAAGTTGACCAGGGAGCTGCTTGATGTAAATGTCTGTGAAGTGGTGAAGAGGCCTGCGGTGAGAACCATCCAGGGGCTCAATAACCTCACCTGCCTTCATTCTGTGTCTCTTTGGCCCCAGTGTGTGTGTCCTCAGTTGTGTGGAAACAACCAAAGCTGACGACCAAATCTTTCAGCTACAGATCCACCTCACGGCATAAGGAGAACTAAACACATAAGTGTTCAGATGTCTCTAAAATAACATGTTACTTTTCTCTTTTGTTGGGAAGTTCTACATAATAGTTTACAAATGCTAGCTGGTCAGGACGAACTGACATGGATTTGAATCCTGGCTCTGTTTTACTAGTTGTGTAAGATTGGATGAGTTACATAATTCCTTGGGTCTAAATGTTCTCATTTAGACAGTGGAAATTGTAATAATATCTACCCAATAGGGTACGTGTGGAGATTAAATGGGATAATGCATATAAAACACTCAGCACAGTGCCCAGCAAACAGTAAATACATATAATGATCATTGTAGAAATCTTTTGTCTGGATTGTTTTCTGGGGAAAGGAGAGTATAAATGTAGAGAAAGAGGAAGGATAGAATAGGAGCCATGAAAAAGAGGGGCAGGATGTGAAAAGCTGATCCCGGAAGAGTGGCACTTAATGACTGTCACAAAAGTCCTGAGAGAGAAAAAGGGTAAAGATAGCAGGGACTCGAGGCAGAGAATTAGCTTTGCTTTTTTGCCAAGGTTTCATCCATCTGGTCTTGGCTTCTATGCCTGCTTTTTCCTCCAAATGCAGCTCCAGAAACCTAGTGGTGAAACCCAGGGCAAGGAGACAGACCATTTCTGAATTACCCTAATCTTCTGTTCTCAGGGAAGGCATATATGAAATGTACATATTAGTCTTTTGCAGTATGGAATTTCTTTGAGACTAATAGAAGAGACAGGCCTGTCAAGTGAGTCAGCAGTGATCAAAGGCAGACATAATCCTTTTGCTTTCTGTCTGACAGCTCATGCAGAGAAAAATATTCTCTGATTCAGACAAAGGTAAAATGTAGCTTCAATTCCAACACAAGATTCTTACCCTCCATAATCAGCTTCTATTCCCAGTCTATGATGACAAGAGACACTAGAAATATCAGAAACACCATTGATTTCTTACTGTTGGGTTGTAATAAGTTAATCATTCCTAAAGGTAAAATGCCCAAATGATAGAATAACTCAGATTATTTTCAGGATCTAAGTGTGCACACACACACAAAGAATTTAGATTTGTTTAATAGCAGATACTGTAGTGGAGCATCTATTTATAGGTAAATATACAGAAAATGAACACAAACCTGAATAAGTTAAGAGATATCTAGAAAAATACAACAAATGGTTAACCCCATGATTTTTTTCTTTAATGTGAAGAACGGCTGGTCTGAATCCACACCTAGATTAGATTTTTGAATTCTAATCAACTACAAAATCAAGGCAGAATTGCAGTTCTGAACTGAATTTTCCTTATGATCTTTTCTGATGTGCCTTTACAAACACAATAATTTAAGAAACCAAGTTGAAGGCTGGATCTGAATATCAGAATGTAGGGCACTCTTAAGAGGAAGACCAAAGGGTAATTTTTACATTACAAAATTTACCTTGACCTTGAAGAATAACTGCTTTTATCAAATTAAATATGGATTGAAGTCATGTGTTATGATCCACCCCATCTGTTCAGCATACATACATACATTTATTTTTTTTTTTAGGAACAAAGAGAAATATGCTTATTTCACATTTTTGCTGAATTACTTCATAAGACGTTATATCCTGGACCTCTGAGATGGCTGTGACTGGAATCTGCCTGCTTTTGTTTCTAGCTTAAGCGCAGCCTGGCTGGCCTGTGCAGAAGGTAATTTCCCAGATATGCAAGCACCTCGGGCCGGCTGACTTCTACAAAGCACTGGAGACACTCTTATTTCTCGGTTGGGACTTCTGCCATGTAATTCGCACTTTCCTTTGCCATCCCAAGGCTGGTGCTTCTTCACCTTTGAGTTCTGCAGCTGAGGTCCATGGTTCCTTAGTGGGTGCAGCTGAAGCAGCTCATTCCTGGCACTGCCCCAGTGAGCCACACTTCTCACTTAACCATGGACTTGATGTACAGCCCACTGTGAGACTCAGAGAAAAGAGAGGCTTCTGTCCTCGGTGGGATAGAATATTTAAGCTTAGGCTTTTGCTTTAAGATTTGGGATTCTGCCCTTCAGAGCTGTATGTATCAATACCCCAAAGCAATTTTTCTTGGATTCATTTTGCTTTGAATTTGAAATATGCTTTTGATGCTTTTTATTTAATAAGGCACAGGCACAGGACTACATTCATTATTTAGACTAGAACGTCTTTTGCACTCGATGTAAGGAAAAACTAAAAAACTGGCATGCATGTTCAGGGTAATTGCATAGAGTCAAATGAACCCAATTTATGTAAAGGATTATTGAAGGAATACAAAACTTTCCAAAGTAAGTCTGCTAAATCATTCATTCAGTAACGGACTGACATGTGCCCAGATCTGGATCCTGTGCTTTGCTAGCTTTTAAAGCAAAGCAAAGAAGCAGTTATTTAAAAGTGATGGTGGGGGCTTCCCTGGTGGCACAGTGGTTAAGACTCCGCCTGCCAATGCAGGCAACACGGGTTTGAGCCCTGGCCCGGGAGGATCCCACATGCCGCGGAGAAGCTAGGCCCGTGCACCACAACTACTGAGCCTGAGCTGTAGAGCTCATCGGCCACAGCTGCTGAGCCCGTGTGCCAAAGCTACTGAAGCCCACGAGCCTGGAGCCTGTGCTCCGTAGCAAAAGAGGCTGTTGCAATGAGAAGCCCACACACTGCAATGAAGAGTGGCCCCCTGCTCACTGCAACCAAAAGAAAGCCCGTGCACGGCAACCAAGACCCAACACAGCCAAAAATAAAAATAAATAAAAATAAAAAAAATAAAAGTGATGGTGAAAAACAGTATTGAAAGAGAGCAATCCTGGAGAGTGGATATATTTTAAGTGATGATTCTCTCTTAAATAATGTAATTCACAGACCATGGAGCTAGGCCCCAGTTATCATCTCTCGGCCTACGTTTCCATTTGGCAACCCTCGGCATTCTATCATTAAAAGATATATAAATGCAATGTAAATAATGTCAACCACTTTTAAATGAATAATTATCTCTCTTGTTCTTTCGCAGATTTCTATTTCATTTTATGATTAAAAATTTTGCTATGCACTAAATGGGTGCAGTTAGGCTTAAAGTCTAATTTTGGGAATCTAGCCCCTTTGAAACTATTGGTTTCTTTTACATTTCCAGTTAACGTCTATAAATCCATCTGATGCTAAAACATCTGATGTGAAGAAATTGTAAATCTAAACCCTTTCTTCTGCTCTATACACAAAAAGTCTAAAATTTATGACGAGGCAAATGGAACACTTTCATGAGTTAATTCTTCTCTAGACTGAATAGCAGAAACATTTCAGGCAATCAAAAAGCAAGTAGGGGGACCTCCCTGGTGGCTCAGTGGTTAAGAATCTGCCTGCCAATGCAGGGGACACGGATTCAATCCCTGGTCTGGGAAGATCCCACATGCCGCAGAGCAACAAAGCCCGTGTGCCACAACTACCGAAGCCCGCATACTCTAGGGCCCACATGCCACAACTACTGAAGCCTGCATGCCTAGAGCCCATGCTCTGCAACAAGAGAAGCCACCGCAATGAGAAGCCCGTGAACCACAACGAAGAGTAGCCCCGGCTCGCCACAACTAGAGAAAGTCCGTGCACAGCAACAAAGACCCAAAGCAGCCAAAAAAAAAGCAAGTAGGAAAACCCAGCTTTAATTGATTCCTCAGAGAATTTTTTTTCCGGATTATAAATTCTTATATTTTCCATTTCGTTGTTTCAGGAGATACACAAATGAAATGCAGGATATTGGAAAATAAAATGCTGAGAAGTAGAATGATACGAAAATATCCCTACTTTACCTGTATGGAACTCTATCAGGGGAATAAAACCAAAAGTGAATGAGGGATTTTTTCACCCTGGCAAAAGTTTAGGCTTCATTTGACCTGGAGAGAGCCACTGTGCAAGACACCTTGTGACAATGCCTGGAGTGATGTCAGTGGGGCTCCCAGATAGGAACATTGTACAGGACCCCTACCCAGAGTGACCATCTGGGGCTCGGCGGGGAGAAATGCCCATTGACAAGGCCTCTCCTGGCCGCAGGGTCTTCTGTGCAGCCTCCTGGATTGTGACCATTTAGTTATCCACACATCAGCATTTTCTGTCTTTAGAAGCAATCGTTACATTTGCCATTGGCAAGTGTGATCTGTATATTCATGGAACAGCTTGACTCAACTGTAGTAGATTTAAAAATGCAGTCCTGGGGGTCTACTCTGTTGTAATTCCCTTAACTTTCTATCTGAATACTTACAAGCTTTATGATTGTGCTATTATGTACTTACGGTCATAAGAATTCAATTTTAAACAAAATATTCTTTAGTATCCCTTTTCATATGTATTTTCATCCCATATGTAAAGTTTGGGATAAAAAAGTACAATCAGTTGAACAGTAGAACATTAAAAAAAACACTAATTTACCTTGTTCTTCAAATTTTTTAAGGTTTAGAAAAGTTATTAGTATTTTAAAGCATTTTAAGAATTATTATAAATCCTCTCTCAGAATATCTGTCTCTACTGGGGTGAGATCATGTTCCTCTATTGTGAGCACACAGTAGGAGCTCAATAAATGCTTGTTCTGAGAATACATGACTATAAACAGATACTTATGTTCCTCTTTCACCATAATAGGTAATATCTATGAGTAGTGTTATCTCTGACAGTGGCATTAATATAACAAAACTAAGTTTAGGATAAGAATTGATTTTAAGTCATACTATAAGAATGGGAAATTTAAAAGTGGAAATTTAAAGTCTAGGGTCTGCCCATGAATTTCCAAATATAACATGCTTGACCAGGAAAATAGAAATGAATATTTTGAGTGAACTCCAGATAAAGGAAACTATCAATACAAAGCCATGTAAATTTAAATTAACATAAAGGAAACATAATTACTTGTAAAAACAACCGTATACATTAAGAGAAACGATACTGTCTTTGAACTTGCATTCTCAATCTGTCTGTGCAAAATTGCTTGTAGTGTCTCCAAACAGGCATCTGTGGTCAGATGCGTCGAAAACATTCCATGAAATGGTATATATCAGAGC
Source organism: Platanista minor (assembly GCA_004363435.1). Lineage (NCBI taxonomy): Eukaryota > Metazoa > Chordata > Mammalia > Artiodactyla > Platanistidae > Platanista > Platanista minor. The sequence goes on from RJWK010000992.1 coordinate 56,831, forward strand.
AACAGGGCCTGTTGTTTCCTTTAACTAGATGGAGTCTGGCCAGGTTATGGCTGTGCTTTGGAACGACTGGTCTGGATGTGTGAAACCTGCAGGACAGGCAGCAGCAGCTGGAAGGCATCCTGTATGTATGTGGTGCTATTGCAGCCCTATGAAGGGAGAAAATTGTGGTTGGAGGGTTATTGTCAGAGTTCCAGCTTGACAATTCCTCCCATTTGATAATGTTCCTTCTCCTCATATCCCACACTATTTTAGAATATTTTTCTTTTAATGTTGGTGCTTAAAGCAGATGTAAACACATTTCTTTGGATGTTTCTATTCTGCCTCTGACTGCCTGGGTTTCCTCTTAGCTGTGTCCCCCAGAACCTGCCTCTGTGGTTCCTTGTCTCTTCTTGTCAACTCCATCCCCCTCTGTGGCTGTGTCTTAAACAATAACGTTTGTTGTCACCACATTGTTATTCTTATACCTTGGTAGTTTCCCTTAACAATAAGACCCAATTCCTAAATGCATTGCTATAAATACATAGGTAGCCCTCCCTGACTTGTGTAATTTCCAAATTTTGCTTTTGACAGGTACTTCAGACAGCAAGAAACTACTGTATATGCATTGCCCATGTTCAGACTCAACTTGTCAACACCTTGTGGCTTCAGTGGGGTGCCCTGGGGCTAATGTGCCAGTTCCTTAGAGTTGGTCCCTAATAGAAGGTTTTCCCCCACTAACCACAGGTGGAACACTCAGTGCCTCTGAGTCAAGAATGAGGCCTCCTAGGCTTCTCTTCTTCGATTTTACATCATTACTTCTGGCAAAGCCACAGCTGTACGGGGCAGCTGCATGTCCATGTTATAATGTCCTGGTGGGTGGGCAGGCCACGGAGTGAGTGGTCACAGAGGATCTTGCCTCTGGTCACTGAACAGGCAGGTGCTTAACATTCTACCTGTCATTTTTGCCAGTCTGGAGCTTAGACCCAGCTAAACTCAAGGTTATGTAAATGGAGGGAAGTGCCCATTTGTATGAAAATCACCACTGAGCAAGAATCCCTCATTGCAGCCAATTATCACAGTGTTAAATCTGGTGTCAAACTTGGCAGCAGAAATGTGCTTCTGTCGGGGTGGGGGGAACAGCGACAGAAATAACATGCGAGCTTAGCGTTTCTCTTTATAATCAGAATTCTTGAAAATGATGTATTGCTGCTTCACCCGAGGGTTTACAGCTGGTTTAACTACACAAATGTACTCAAAAAAGACTGTAGACGATAAAATTTAGAATTGCAATAACACTTGCTGCCTGGGAGAAATACAAAAAAAAAAAAAAAAAAAAAGTAGCTCTAACATTTGCTTTGATTCGGAAGCACTTTCTCTCCAGGAGGCCACTTACCTCTAACAATACACTATTGATCATGGGGTTAAGGACCTCAGCCTTCTTGTTGCTCTGTGGAATCAAAAGGATGAAATTGACAGATTAGGTGCTCGTACTCCAAGGCTTGCCCCAGAAAATGTAGACGCTGGCTTTGTTGAGGAATCTCTTAGAGAAGAAGGGGAGAAGTGGAATGCTTACTACAGACAAGGCTTCATATTTGGTGCTTCCCCTACACGATCATTTAATTTCGACAGAAATCTTAGGAGGTAGGTAGGCACCATGATAACCCCGATTTAAAGATGAGAGAATAGGGGACGTCCCTGGCGGTCCAGTGGTTAAGACTTTGCCTGCCAGCGCAGGGGATGCGTGTTCAATCCCTGGTTGGGGAGCTAATATCACACATGCCTTGTTGCCAAGGAACCAAAACATAAAACAGAAGCGATATTGGAACAAATTCAATTAAGACTTTAAAAATGGTCCACATCAAAAAAAAATCTTAATAAAAAAATTAAAAAAAAATAAAGATGACAAAATAGGAATCAGGAAGGTTGAGTAACTTGCTTAAGGTCATGTAGCTAGAAATTTACACTCAGACCTTTTAAACTATTTAAAGCTAGTAGCAGGTCTGGGATTGGGGGGAGGTGAGTGAGGCTGAGTTGTATAGGGTTGGATTCAGTCTTTATTTAAAATTTTGATATTTTGTTCATCATGATTTGGCGTTAATTTTGATTTTTAAAATACTGCATGAAAATATCTGTCTAGATGACTGAGGTTGTTTCTTTGTCTCTTTTTGTGGGGGAGAGTCCCCTTAAATTTGGTAGACATGTTAAGTACCTTTACTTGCCTACCCTAGTTCCAGCCCTGGTCTGTAGACTTTTTTCTTTTAAATGCAAACACGGATACTTGGTTATAGAATGTGTCTTCAAGGTTGGCAGTAAAGTTAAAACACTCTTAAATATTACTTTCAAACAGGTCAGCATATCCCAGTTTGCAAAACATGGAAAATGCAAAATACAGAACCTGATATTAAGTAGGTGTTCAAAAAGTGGGAGTTAGTGTTCATGTCGCCGTTATTATTATGTCAAGTCTTCCCTATCTAAAATGTTCAATCCACTCTTAGACAATAAATAATTACAGGGACTAGAAAGAAGAGGGCAGTCTTAATAGGCTGCTTTCCCTCACTGTACTTGAAAGACATTATGGCAAACAAAAGTATATAAATGAACTATTTCTTCCCAGAGCAGCCCACTTTTACTGACATTACTCTACTGAGGGCTAAGTAACGTCCTACTGGGGAGACCAGAATGGAGTCTTGGGAAAAAACTCTTTAAAAAGCCAGTCATTTTAGTAAGTAACCAGAAAATCCATTATGGTTTGCTTTCATGTTTATTTGATTATCAATTAAACCTCTAAAATATAATCAAAATGAGGGCAATAAAATGGCATTGGTTTTCAGAATCAATGAGATGTGCAAGCAATTTAAATAGATTCTGGAGAGCAATATACACTCATTAACTTCAAGTTATGAATAATGGCTCTTTTAGAGAATACAAACAATGACGATGTGAATGATTCATCACAGCACAAGATGAGAGGTACTGTTGTCGTGAGATGGTATTTCAGTAAACTCCATTTAGATTTGGCTTTTTCTTTCTCCAAACGATAATCTGTGTGTTTCTGATTTTGTTCATACAAACATTTGGACACAAGTGTGTGTGTGTGTGTGTGTGTGTGTGTGTGTATTCATTCAAGTACAGACTTATCTGCTAGAGCTTTGCTACTCAAAATGTAGGAGATGAATTAGGAGCACTGTTACCACTTGGGAGTTTGTTAGAAATGCAGAATCTCAGTCCTCATCCTAGACCCACTGAATCAAAACCTGCATTTAATAAGCTCTCTAGGTTATTTGCTTGCACATTAAGGTTTGAGAAGCACTGTGCTGGAATACAATACATTAAAGGGAATGGAAAGCAATACCATGAATATTACCCACTAACGTAAATTAATTAATGTTTAACATGAATCATATAAAACATATAACACACATAGACACAGACATATACATCTTCATCACTAGGCAACTGCATAGAACCAAACAGTTAGCTATCTGTCTGCTGTGTCTGATGGGCAGCTAACTGGGAGTTGAGTCAACTGGGTGAATCGTTCACCCTTCTGAGACTCAGTTTCTCAGGTAGTAAACTGGAAAGAGTGAGAAGAGGGTACAGTAGAGCCTTGGGAAGCTGAGTCGCCAAGGTCATTCCATCCTGATTAAGAGCTCACACCTCTCTGTAAATCTAGCAGTTACACCAAAGTCCATGGGCATCAGTTAACTTAGATGATGCCAATCACATAAATGTATTTTATCAAGCCTACCCTATCAATGAGCTTCCACACTCCCCCTTCACTCTGCCTGTTTACAGTGAAGCTCTATTGCTGAAGGCCTGAAATTAGACAAATATAAAAGCTGGTCTTTTACAAAATAGGAGAAACAAACCATATTCTTTGACAGCAGAATGAATAGTTGGTATGTGACTCATCCTTTATCAACTAAGCCACTTACAGAAGTCTGAGAGGCACACAACTTGGACAGCCCAGTCCACAATCATTTTTGCTTTTTTTTGAGAACTGCTCTTTGCCTGGGGTGGGGATGGGAAGACATGTACCCCAGCAGCAAAGTAGGTCTACATGATACGATCCTGTCCTCATCACTATTGGAGACACCAAGATGCATATGTGAGCCTTTCAAACCTTCTCACCCAGGATCCTGGAATTTGAATGGAGAGAACTAGGAACTGCTGTAGTTGAGTCACATTAATAACAACACTTTAGACAGAAGGTACATGAGCTCTGGTGATGGGTCCCCCATGGCTGCTCATATACCTCCACTACCTTTAATAAACTCCCCTTTCTGTCTAAATTATTTAGTGCTTGTTTCTGTTCCTTTGTGTTAGGAAGAGATATGTTGAAGTCCTAACCTCCAGTATATCAGACTGTGACCTTATTTGGAGGTAGGGTGTTGCAGATTCAATTAGATAAGATGAGGTTGTATTGGTCATACCTTAATCCAATATGACCACTGTCCTTATAAGAAGAGGGAAATGTGGACACAGACACACACAGAGGGAGGATGATGTGAAGATAGAGAAAGAAATTGGGGTTACACTGCTGCAAGCTAAAGAATGTCAGGGAAGCTGGAAGAGGCAGAGAAGGGTCCTTCCCTAGAGGCTTCAGAAGAAGCACGGCTCTGCCAATACCCTACTTTCAGACTTCTAGCCTCCAGAATGGTGAGACATTTCTGTTGTTGAAGTCACCCAGTGTGTGGTACTTGTCAAGGAAAGTAATACATTTGTAACCCAAACACCCTAGCTAAAACAGGAAGTGGAACTTGCTGTTTCTCATGTAAAGAATCATCTGCCTTTGCATCCAGGGCCTTAAAAGGAAAAGCAGAAAGGCTGAAAAAGAATAATTGTCACTGTCTTCTCCAATCCCATTAGGTTGAGTTACGTAACATGACTGATTTCTAAAGAAAATAACCATTAGCCATAGCTCCAAATGAATGCCGAACCTTTCAAAATTGTTGCCTCGAGAGTAGAAACACTTCTACAGATTGGTAAAATTTTTTTCTTTTGGTCAAAGTTGAAGTGTAACAATAAAGCACAGACACTTTTGTCTTGTGTGGCTTATAAAATAGGCTTTCAGGGCAACACTGAATGTGAATATTAAAAATGAATTATTTTACTAGAGATTGTGGAATTACATATCACAGATGTTAAATAATAGAAGGAACCTTAGTGAACAAATAAAGGAAATGAGGCCCAGAGGAGTTTGAAAATCCACCCAATACCTTGTATGTCTGATATGGTCGCATCAGGGCTAGAACTCAGTCAGATGAGAGCCTTAAGCTGCCTATAGCTAGAGAATATGCTCAGGCCTCATTTTAGCAAATGTCCCAGCAGAGCTTCTGCTTTGTGGAGCTATCAAAGAAGGTACTATGTCCTCCACTTCATATCACAGCCCCTTGTAGGCCTTCCCCTCAAAAAGGTGAAAAAGAATAGTATCATAATCTTACCCCAACAGTGGTTAAAGAATTTGTAAACTTCTCTGATAAGGAGTCCACTTCCTTGCACATTGCAGTAGTTAATCTGAAAGAAGAAAAAAAGAGATTTGGGGATTTTTAATAAAGAAAAATAATTGTACTGTTAATACAATTATTGATATTAATACAGTATTCCCTTTAAAAGAAGGGCACTCAAGTTTGAAGATGCTCTGTAGAAATGTTTTCCTCAGTATTCTTCCATGATTCACAGTCACAGTTTAATCTAATTCTCACCCTACCTCTTTTTCGAAGCAAAAGCATATGCAGGAAAATACCAGGCTTGAGCTCCACAAGGGGTATAAAACTCTTGCCAAGGGACTTTTCTCCAGCATTGTTCATTTGAAAATAATAATGAACATTCACTGAGGTACTATGTTAAATACTTTTATATGCATAATCACATTTAATCTGCATAATGACCTTATTAGGGTCCATTATTATTCCTATTTTATAGATGAAGAAATTCAAAGTCCGTTGTCTCTTCATATCTTGATTATGTTTTTATGAGATGCCTCAAAATAAAGATCCTGTAGAATATGTTCTTTAAGACTTACATCAAAACTTTTCCCCAATGTTTATTCCAGCCTTTCCACGCCTAGGACTTTACCCCAAGAAAATAATGTAAGACAGATACAAATATTTAACAAAGCAATGTTTGTCATAACATTATAGATGATGACAAAAACTGAAAACAATCTACCTAACAATGGTGCATTTTGCCTGATTTTTTTTAACAATAAGTATGTATGACTTTTATGAAGTGATTAAAAAGCTATTAGCAAAACAATAACTCCAAGTTAAGAATCTTACATGTTAAAAGATCTAGTGGGGCTTCCCCGGTGGCGGTGGCGCAGTGGTTGAGAGTCCCCCTGCCGATGTAGGGGACACGGGTTCGTGCCCGGGTCTGGGAAGATCCCACATGCCGCGGAGCGGCTGGGCCCGTGATCCATGGCCGCTGAGCCTGTGCGTCTGGAGCCTGTGCTCCACAACGGGAGAGGCCACAACAGTGAGAGGCCCATGTACCGCAAAAAAAAAAAATCTAGTGATGTCAGTAGAGGCAAGTCTTGTTCTGATAAATAGGGGTTCTGTCTAAGCTATGTATTCAGGTTTGTTGAGCTATATCCATCTATCCCTCCTTCCACTCATCTATCCATCCAACTACTCATCCATCCACCCAACCATCCAAAACTTATCTGCAGAAAGGGTCAGGAGTAAGGCCAAGAGATAGCAAAGAGCAGTTCTGCCTGTGTTCTTGGGCAGGTGGGTGGAAAGGCATTTATTGTACAGACATATATGAGGCCTTATTACATTTTGCTTGGAGCAGCTTGGTAAGGTTGGGACAATCAGGGGCTGAGAATCAGACAGGAGCTAAGGGAAAGGTTCTGCTTTCCATACTCAGAAACTTCTGACTTCAGTCCTCCTCTTTCAAATCAGCATGCAAATATAAAAGAGTACTCAGATGTCTTCCTCAATACTTGAAACTTTTCCTATTTTGCCCTTTCCTCTTCCTTCTTTACATCGAGACAAGTACATATTCTTTGTAGGCATTTTGGGTTTTTTTTGCGGAACGCGGGCCTCTCACTGTTGTGGCCTCTCCCGTTGCGGAGCACAGGCTCAGGACGCGCAGGCTCAGCGGCCACGGCTCACGGGCCCAGCCGCTCCGCGGCATGTGGGATGTTCCCGGACCGGGGCACGAACCCGTGTCCCCTGCATCGGCAGGCGGACTCTCAACCACTGCGCCACAAGGGAAGCCCTCTTTGTAGGCATTTTAAGGGCAGGATTGTGCAGTGCTTATAATATCTTCAATTTTCACATGTTTAGATATGAAAATCTACACTAGATCACAAATCTGTACAAGTGAGGAGAAATGCCATCAGAGACACTAATAATGACTTTTTGGAAGGTCCTTCCACCAGAAATTTGCTCCCCAACCTACAATGCCAAATGTAGTAATAAGTGAAGACTAGTTAGCTAGCAAGTGAGTGAATGTGTTGAGATGTGTGTGTGTGTGTGTCTGTGTGTGTGTGTGTCTGTGTGTCTGTGTGTGTGTACCCATATATTTTTAGGAGGCTCTTATTTTGGCTCCTGTGTCTATATAATAATGAGAGAGCATTTGGACCTGTGCTGATTTTCTATACCACAGCTTACAGTCATATGCATAAAAGTTAATGGCTTATTCTTCAGCTCCATAATCAACTATTTTAATGAACACTCCATACCAGCTCTTTTCATGTGTATAACATTATATATATATATATACACATTTTTATTTCACTAAACTAATAATAGTAGCTTATTGAAGAATAAACATATGATAGCAAATATGCACGCAAAAGCAATCCACAGTGAACTGGCTTACGTTAGTGACCATCACTGCCAGAATTCAGAATATGCAGAGCTGGTATAAGTCCCTTGGAACAGTGGGGGTGTGTTTGCATATTTCTGTGAAACTAGTTGAGAAGGTCCATTAAGGTGTCTTTTATCTGTGTGGCATGTTGAAAATGTAATTATATTCAAAGGTCTGTACTTTCAAGATTCTGATCTATTAAAACAAACACTTAGCTCTGAATGATTTAGGGTGTCTTCCCTTAAATCTCTTCATAAATAATTCCTGGAATGTCTAGCTAATTATTACTGTTCTCGCTAACTTGGTTCATTTCTTAAGAGAGTCCTTATTTCTTAAGATGACCACAGAACAATGGAATTAGTTGACATGAAATCTGAATCTTTAGTAGCTGAGGGTGTACGCGTGTGTGTGCATGTGTGTGTGCATTTGAATGGCACGTATACATAAAATTGGAAAAATAAGAATTAAAAGTAACATGTACTTTATCAGAACTTTTGCTTGGTCCTGAGCTGGTTTTTCCTCTTCTTGTCCATGAAGAATTAATTCTGCTACTTTATGAAGCTGCTCAATACAGCGAGCTGTTACTTCTGCCAGGCTTTCGATGGACTGCATGTATGCTTCCTGAAAGCAAGAAGTACAAGTCAGAAAATTATTCATTGAGCAGATGCTTTCTAAAAAAAACTCCTGTGATTAAAACGATTATATAATTCCTGGAAAAAAATCCCCCAAAACAAATATGACCTGAAAAAATTTACCCAAAGATTAATGGGTGTACCTAAGACTTTTCTAAGTGGAAATGCTACCATAAAACAGAAGTGTCACCAGGTCCCAGGGACGTAACAAGCCTTCTTCACAGCTGGGTCCCCAGTTTTCAGAGCAGTGCTGGGCACACAACAGACAGGTACTAATGAAAGCGTGTGGAAGGGTGGCTGAATTGAACAGAAGTCAGTGGACCTTTTTCTTTAGAGCGATCTAATTTGAAACTTTCTTTCTCTAAAATTAAAATTCAAGGTAAAATGAAGTTATTACAAACTCATTTTTGAACACAGGCAGGTTATAAATTATGCACATATAAATTTATTAAACTACAGAATAAAAACTGTGGCAATGTAATTCTTTTTTGGAAAAAGCTTCAATTACCTCATTAGTTATGGGGCATAAGGACATGTTATGGTTACAAATATGATATAAGATGGAATTTTACCCTAAAGATAAATCAACTATGTTCTTAAAGATCTTTTTTCCTTTAAATGATAACTGTAACGCTATGGAGGGAAGCTACAATATCTATGCTAAATCATGAAATGTCCTGGTATAGAGAAATTTTAGTGTTTATTACATTAATACTCATATTTCTATAGTGTGGAATCGGGTATAAATGAAAATGAAATGGCTTTGCCTCACTTAAAATTAGGCTGCTGATAAAATGAACATAATATTACTGCTCTTTAGGTGAACGATCTGTAATGCGTTTACCTCGACTGTCTTAGTTTTCCTTTCTTCCTTCTTGTCTTCTTCGGGGTTTTCAGGTTTCTCTTCCTTTTCTTCCTTCTTTGTTTTGTCCTCTGACTCCTCGGCCACGTCTACTGGCACCACAGTTTGATCCTCTTCCACCCAGTCATGAGCTTTTTTCATGGCCTGCAAAGGCCCCCAACCAAAGCAATACGTTTATTGTACAAATATGGAGACACAAGAGCCAATCCTACGACTTGGATCAAACCCTAAACCGCCAAGGGTGGCTCTCTGTACGTTTAAAGAGTGATGGGGCAATTCCTCAACTTCCTTAAAAACACCTTGTTGTTGCTTTCTGGTAAAAAATACAGTAAGAAGAAGGGACAGAATAGAAACAATGTATGGAGAGAAAACTGCAGGGCCAGAGGAATTTTTGGAAAGCATTCTAAAAGGATACTCAGGGCTTCCCTGGTGGCGCAGTGGTTAAGAATCTGCCTGACAATGCAGGGAACACGGGTTTGAGCCCTGGTCCGGGAAGATCCCACATGCCGCAGAGCAACTAAGCCCGTGGGCCACAACTACTGAGCCCGTGTGCCACAACTACTGAAGGCCGTGCGCCTAGAGCCTGTGCTCCGCAACAAGAGAAGCCACCGCAATGCGAAGCCACAACAAAGAGTAGCCCCTGCTCACCGCAACTAGAGAAACCCTGTGCACAGCAACAGAAGACCCAATGCGGTCAAAAAATAAATAAATAACTAAATAAAATCTTTAAAAAAAAATAAAATGATACTCAGATAGGAATAAAAATGACCGTCACTTTGGAAAAGCCATAGTATATTTTTCACTTTTTGTGACCAACTATAAAATTTCACATATATATATATATATATATATATATATGAAATTTAGCCAGGGTCACTGCTAAAGCAAATTTCCTCATCTGCTATGTCTCATGAAGCCCTTAATATTTCATGAACCTAATAATGTATCATGCCGGAAGATGAAGGATGGCTCTGCTCCTCCCCCGCCATGCCAGAACCTCTCAGGGCGGGGTCGGGGGGTGGGAACAAGAGAACTGTGATGAGTTTCACTTCACATGAGTGCAGTTTGAGCAACTTGTGGCCTTAAAAGTTTTTGAACAAGCGGAAACCACCTTCCCTATCTGTTACTCCCTGAATTTTGAAAGGGCCTACTCACCAGCTTTTATATTATAGTTTAAGCTGTTTGTTTAAGTTGCATCTGAGCTTATGCAAAACTTACTTCTCATTTGAAAGCTTGCATGTCAAAGTTTAATGTGTCATGGTGTTGATGGCAAGTTAATGGGGAGAAGATTAGGGGAGACAAAACCTAACAAACCATGCTTGGTGTGTCCTCTTTTAGGGACAAAGGTTTACCTATGTAAATAAGCCAGTGAGACCTTGGAGGCACCACATACACTCTCTGAGCTGCGGCTGGTGCTGTGTGGAGATGAATGAGGCAATTTCCCTGCTGTGTTCAAGTCACTGACCTGCCAGAATCAGTGACCTCTATCAGAGATAAAGAAATTGCTCATCTCTCCACCTCACTGCCTCAGTCTGCCCTTTCCTCACCCACCTTGATGAGTGAGGACCTGTGTCAACCACTGATCGCTAAAGAGAAGAAGGAGAGCGGGTGGTGGTGGGATGAACTGGGAGACTGGGATTGACATGTATACACTGATGTGTATAAAATGGAGGACTAATAAGAACCTGCTGTAGAAAAAACTAAATAAAATAAAATTCAAAAATTCCAAAAAAAAAAAAAAGAGAAGAAAGAGAGAATGGGAAAAATGACAGTTTTAAGTAATTAATGATCAGTGACCTCATTAAGAAATGCCATAGCAAGGCCTTGTAGGAACTTGCAAAACATCCAGTGTTACTCTCAGAGGAACCCAGACAGTGAAAGCTCAGATGGTCTTAGACACGGCGAAGTACCAGCTTTCCAGTGGGAGGGGTTGTGTGAGTGGCCTGGCTCTGGCAGATGTGCTTTCTCTGCCTAATGATGGCATGTCACTTTCGAGGGGAGGGGAGATGGAATTTGAAAAAGCCCTTTGGTGATTCTGCACCTTCTTTCCTCCTCTAGGCTGAGGACAACCACTGCTCTGATCTAAGACCCTATTTTAAGGAGAAATAACTTATTCAAGGTCACAAGGTAATTACCAGTGAAATTGCAACTAAAACACAGGTCTCACGACACAGCCTAGCAGGTTCTCCGCAGTCACATTTCATGATGTTGCCTCCTCGAATCTTAATTACTGACCTGGGACTCCCCTCCCACTTTGTGCCATTGGGACTTGGGGTTTTTCTATTTCAGGTGGATTTCTGGATTTTACAACAGAGACCTTTAAAAAAAAAAAAAAAAACCAACGAGCAAAAACTGAGATTCATATGGTGCTGACCTTATTGAGTTTGTCAGGCGTGGCCGCAACATGCAATTCAAAGAGAAGCTCTGTAAGCATGCTAGCAAATTCTTCTCCCTTTTCTTCTATCCCTGGAAATAGAAAATGACAGAAGTAAGAAGCAGGATGTATTTTTCATCCTTCAGAATGTGGCAGCTCCCCCAACCTTACAGCCCGCAGTCAGAGTATAAGTGGGGGCAGCAGCAGCCCGCCCTCCAGCCGCCAGGCAAAGATGAGCTGTGCCCGTGTATGAGCACAGAGGTGAGGCAGCAGGCTGCAGCTGGGCGAGGGGCTGGTGGAGCCTTGCTGCTCGCAGCTCTAGCTGGGGCACCCCTGGGCTGGCCCGAAGGGCACATGAGGGCAGGGAGGGACCTACTGGTCTTGTTCAAAGCTATAGGTGGTCAGTAGCTGTTTGCTGAATGACTGAATGAACAAATGAATGACCCTTCTTAGGCTTGAGAGCCCTGGGACAACACTGTGTTTATGACTTACAGTACTGTTATGCTTAGCATTGCAACCCTTAATGATACACAGGGTACCCTTTTAGGTCCACAGAGCCACAGTACTGAGCAAGCAGAATTAGTCTCCATGGATCATCTACTTATATCTTAATACTTATAACAACATTATATCTCTGGAGAAATTTCCCACGGTTTCCTAGGACACCTGCCTGGTCCTACAATATTACGTAATGATATGTCTGCCCTTCAGATTGGAAGCTACCTAGTGATATAGACAAGATTTGTTTTGGTCATTCCTGAATCCAGAGCATCTAACACAGTGCATGGAACATAACAGGCACTAAAATGAAGATTTATTGAATAAATAATTTACTAGTATATTATATAGATACTAATATATTGATTATCTATAACATAACATGTTATATATATATATCATGAAATAAAAATAACTTAATATTATTGGTGGGCAATAAAGAGGAGAGATCTTTAAAAGTTACAATCTTATATCTCTCATTTGCATCTACAAGTTGAGGCCATTTTAAAAATTTCTTATAAGTGCTAAAGAATTGATTTCACCATGGATTGTATCACCAGTTTGGGGTGGTGGTGGAGGGATAAAAGCATCATTCATCTGGCCTTATTACATGATCTCAGAAACCCTCTGAGAAGAAAATACCATGGCCTATGTTAGCGGGTGAAGGCAGTAGCTTCAGAGAGGACTAAGCTATGTGAGAAATACTGTATCTAACACTTGTCTGCTTGTGCTTATTTCTGTTTTAGAGACAAAATGGTTAATCAGCAGCTTGTGAAGATAGCCAGGATAACTTGTAGGTCTCTGTTCAAAGAATTTGGCCTAATCAGTTTATCATCACCTAGAATTTATATATTCTCACTGGGGAGCAGGTCAATAAACAAACTAGAGAAGTAAAACATATATGTCAGGTGAGAAGTTTTATGGAGAAGTATAAATCAAGGGAGAGGAATAGGGACAGCTGGGGGTTAGGAATTTCAAATGGGGAGGAGCTTAGAAAATGGCTTTTGAGTAATAACCCAGAGGAGGAGGGGGATGAGCCACACAGATCAGGGGAAGAGCTTTCCAGGCAGAGGCACTGCCAGGCTCAAGTCCAGGAGGGAGTGTGCCTGGCCTGCTCAGGGACAGCAAAAGGAGGACAGGGTGACCGCCACAGCGGGAGGGAGGCATGTGCCTTGCGGTAGAGGGAGAGATGGCTGTCTTTGTTCACAGTGAAGCTGATACAAGCAAATCATAAAACCCATAAAGCAAGTGCTCAGACAAAGCAGTCTTCTGCAACACTTGATCCAATTCTCAGGGGTATTAAGAAACCTTCCCTGAGGAGGTGATGCCTGAACAGAGCCTTCAAAAATGAGTAGTCACATGTACCAAGGGAGAGCTGGAGGGCTACCGAGTCAGAGAGAGAATGAGAGAGAGAGAGAGAGAGAGAGAGAGAGAGAGAGAGAGAGAGAGAGAGAGAGAGAGGCCATCAAAAGCTGAGATTCTCTCTCTGCTGGGCAGAGATCTTGGTCTCATCCTCTCTAGGTAGGCAAAGTAAGAGCGACAACTTCCACGGGGTCTCGTTTCCAAACTGCCTGGTCCTCATCTCCGTGAGGCAGTGCTGCAAGGCAGAAAGAGCCCTGGCCTGAGGCTGAGGACGTGGAGGTTCTTCCCCAGCTCCTGCACTAGTGGCTCTGTGACCTGGGGCCAGTCACAGGGCTTCTTAGCCTCCATTTCCTCCTCTGTAAATATAGGATAATAAAACCCAGCCATCTACTCTTTAGTGTTATTGTAAGGAGCAAATAATACAACAAATGTGTAAGTATTCTGTAAACACTAGAGTTTTATATAAACTATATTGTTAAGTGTTACAAAGATATAAACATAGGGAGATTAAAAATACTTGAGAGTAATCAACACTAAATTAGGATACACGTACTCTCTGTAGCTCCAGCTTTTAAATGTGCATTCCTTCTATACGACAGAGAAATACACCAATAACTTGTAGCAAATGTTTTAGGAAAATCATCACAGAGAAAAAAGGACGTAAATAAAAAACAGATGTTAAAGAATGTTGCAACAAAGAATACCTATTACTACAATTCTTGGTCTGTGTTTGTGGCCGAGAATATCTTCACCAAGTCAATAAAAATATCTTTTAAAAATCTTTCCCACTCTGCTGGTAGGACAAACATGCAAATCATTAGCTAATGTTATTAAATGCAGAGGAGCCCAATATTAAATTTATCTAAAAATGACAGTTTATTACATTTTCTAAGACTACCAAATAAATTATTTAGGTGTTAGGGGGCTTTTAGGAATGCAAGTGCTTACAAGAAAAAATATGATGTGGTTTCTCCCAGAATTTTGCTCCTGGATTGTCTGCTCACCCTCACTAATGAGATTGCTCTCAACAGCTTTTAATTAATCCCTCACCTTTCTGGAGTTGTAACACTCCATCATATTGGATTGATTTAATGACAACCCTGCTATTCTTTTTTTTTTTTTTTTTTTTTTTTTTTTGCGGTACGCGGGCGTCTCACGGCTGTGGCCTCTCCCGTTGCGGAGCACAGGCTCCAGACGCGCAGGCTCAGGGCCATGGCTCACGGGCCCAGCTGCTCCGCGGCATGTGGGATCTTCCCGAACCGGGGCACGAACCCGTGTCCCCTGCATCGGCAGGCGGACTCTCAACCACTGTGCCACAGGGAGGCCCCAACCCTGCTATTCTTCTCTACCATTCTTCTTTAGGTGTCTAAATGACATTTATTTATTAAATTAAGTTGATTAAAAGTAATTGTGTTTTGATAATCTGGAGCTGCCCTTTAGGAAAATGGACATATTATGGGAGGTAACAGGGTTCCATCACTTAAAGAGAGATTGATTAATCTACCATTTCTTAAGCATGCTGTTCAGGACTTCAATTTTTTTTTTTTTTTTGGTCATATTCAAAAATCTCCATTTACTGAAGCTCTATATTAAGACTGGAACATAACACATGTAGTAACATTTTCTATTTAACAGTATCAAATCAAGTTTTCTCTCCAAGAAATTACACTAGTTGGGGATGCTATACTGCATTAACTTACACTGGAAACAATATTTCTTTGATGTTAGGGAGAATCTGGGATCCTGTTTTCATCCGTTTTGAATGACACCCCCAATAAGGCAAAGGTCTACCTCAGGTATCATAAACTGAAGAAAAATAGCCTGCATCTTTTTGGTGACTGTTACTCTGGAAAAGAGGCATCTACATTAGTTCATCTTGGGTTCAGAATACTAGCTGCATGACCTTTGACAGCTAGTATCTCAGTTTCTTCATTATTAAAGCAAAGACAAGATTGTTATCCTTTGTGACTTTGTAGAAACACACAAATGCTCAAAAACATTGTTCTCTAACTATCTCTTTGATATTGACCTTTTCCTATGCTTCAGTATAATTGATTCTTCTATTCTGATGCAGTGAGCATAAATCTCATTAAACTGAAGGCACATAAGGTCAGCATGAGGGGCTAAAGCGGGAGATAGTATTTAAAAGACAGTTTGCAAATGCTTAGAATAATTTTGCCCTGAGCATCTAGGCTGAAGCATTTGAGCTCTTGTGTTTGAGCTTTGATTATAGATATGTAACACGTCTGGGCACAAAATGCTTCCAGAGAGTGATGTACATGATATGCATGTACATTATCACAAGTACAATTGTAAATAAAAGTTATAACATATTGCATCTTTACTATTTTCCTGGAATTGTGTTAGCATTTTTAATAATAATAACAGCTAACACTTCGAGCAGTTCTGTGTGCCAGGCTCTGTAATATGTTTTTGCATATATTATCTAATTTGATCCTTACAATAGGAGGAATATTGAATAGGTATCACTGTCTCCATTTTACAGGTAAGATACTGAATTTCAGAAAAGTTATATAACTTGTTCAAGGACAAATAGCAAGTAAGTAGTGAAAATGTTGCAAATAAGACCCTTCAGATGATCCCAGGAGAAGCCAGCCTTGTGTGTCCAAGGTTGCTTAAGTTTTCAGCATAACCTACGTGAAACAACTGTCTAGTGCTTGGTGATGACATCAATCACTGCCCATGTACACAGCAAATGCTTTACTATAGTCTGCTCCCAAATGGACAACTTAATTATTAAGCACGTCCAACTTTGGGAACCTCTTTTCCTCTTTCAAGGAAGCCTTGCTTCTCACAAAATAGGTTCTAGTCTCCTTGGGGTCATGTCATCGTCTGGCTGGAAGAGCGTGTACCTGGCTCACTTTAGTGACTGACTAAATCAATCAAACCTGACAAATCACGCCTTGATGCACCGTGTGCCTTTGTATTTTTTGGGTGAAGCGTAGGCCACTTACAAATACACCCTAACTCCTACACACAGAAATTAAAAGGAAGAAGAAAAATATGAAAAGAAATCCATTGAAAGACCTGCCCACCATCAACCACATTCAACAACTTCCAAATGCAGGTAAAAAATCAGATACCGGAGCATAAACTCTAGTCATCAGGGCCCTGCTGAGTGCGCTGTGCTCTTTGTTCACTTGACCAGATGCATTTGCTGTGTGCCTGTGACATGCCAGGGACACCAGAGAAATAAAGGTGCCTCACTCAGAAGTTCCCGCCCAAAGGATAGGAGGACTATAGGTCAATGTGACCAGCTCCTGTAACAAGAGCAGATGCACAGAGAGTTTGGAAGTGAGAAGGACCTGAATTAAGTAATTCTCCCCTGTTCAAAGTGCTATGCTTATTAACAGCAGTTTCATTAAGGATGGTACCAATCGTTTGTCTTGCTATTTAACTGGTTATTTTCCTTTACCTTGCACTTCTTCATTCTCTTCAAATTCTTTGGCTGCAAAGATGTCTTTAATGGAAATTAGGTCATTTTTTAAGACTTCCAGCTTCTCTCCATCAACTGATGCTAAAAATGACTGAACCTGAAAAAAGAAATAGGTCAGCATAACTGTCATCTTTTCTTCTCATTAATGATGTTTACGTACAGCTGTGCCCAGTTCTCCCAGGTGATTCACGGTGTGGGAGGTAACACTGGGTTGAAGGTTGGATTTAACTGCCTAGTAACTGCAACTTTGGGTAAGTTACATAAGCTCCTTGGGCCTCAGTTTTCTCATGTTTTTAATTGAATATATTTGACAGATAACATTGTGTAAATTTAAGGTGTATGACGTTAATTTGATACATGTGTTTATTGTAATATGATTGCCACTGTAGTGATATTTAGCACCTCTATCACATTACATAATTATACTTTCTTTTTAGTGGTTGAGACAATTAAAATTGTAGTCTCTTAGCGAGTTTGATGATTATAGTACAATACTGTTGTCCGTATGCCTCATACTACACATTAGATCTCTATGGCTTGTTTACTATTTTTGCAAGTTTGTACCCCTAAGTAACATCTATCTTATCCTCCCCCCAATCCCCTGCTAACCACCATTTTACTGTTTTTTATGAGTTTGACTTTTTTGAGATTCCACATATAAGTGATATCATGCTTATCTCACTTAGCATAAGGTGCTCAAGGTCCAACCATGTTGTCGCAAATGGCAGGATGTACTCCTTTCTCATGGCTGAATAATATTCTATTGTGTGTATATCTCACACCTTTTTTAATCCATTCATCTGTTAATGGGCATTTAGGATGTTTCCATATCTTGGCTATTGTGACTAACACAATAAACATGGGAGTGCATATATCTCTTCAAAATCCTGTTTTTGGCTTCCTCAAAAAATTAAAAATAGATCTACCAAGTGATCCAGCAATTCCAATTCTGGGTATACACCCAAAGGAAGTTTTCTGTTTTAAACTGAGAGCCACACTTCATTGTGATCCTTTGTGGGATAAATGAAACACTGAATGTGAAAAACATTGCACAAGTGCAAACAGCAGATGCTAAGTAAATGTTGGTGGTAGCTCTTCTGTCATAGTGGCTGAAAACATACCTTGGTGTCAACCCTGGATTCAGATATCAGCTCTTCACTTATTAACTATGTGACTTTGGGTAATTTACTTAACCTTTCTGTGACTCAGTTCTCTTATCTCTAAAATGAGAACTTATAGCATCTACCTTATAAGACTGTTTTGAAGGTTAAATGAAATGATGTACTCAGGAGTATTTATCGTGATGGTCAATAAATTATATATATAATGTAAACAAACATATATGTAAGACAGAAAACAAACTTATGGTTACCAAAGGGGAGAGGCAGGGAGGAGTACGGGATTAACAGATACAAACTACTACATATAAAATAGATTTACTATACAGCACAGGGAATTATACTTAATATCTTATAATAACTTATAATGGAATATAATCTGAAAAAAATAACTGAGTCACTTTGCTGTACACCTGAAACAAACTAACAAACTTTAACAATATTGTAAAGCAACTATACTTCAATAAAAAAGTGTATATAAACAAATATATAAATAAATAGTTGTATGTATATTACAGACATACATACAAATACACTTGCTAGATGTTTTATTGTACTGGGGTTACAAAAGCATACAAGATACATTTTTCTTCTCAGAGATCTTACAGTCTCAAGGAGGGAGGCCCATGTGAACAGATAGCAGCCACACCAGGTGTGAGTGTAGTGACAGTAGGGGGTTCCCAGAAAGGGGGCTGCAAGGCCCCTTGGGGAGGGGAGAGGGTGGGCAGGGATACTGCACAGAGGATGATGCTTAAACTGGTGTGCTCCCTGTTCACTGTCTTCAGAACCCCTCTTTTGAAACTGTCCTTCATAAGCACTTAAAAATTATTTGTACAGGGCTTCCCTGGTGGCGCAGTGGTTGAGAGTCCGCCTGCCGATGCAGGGGACGCGGGTTCGTGCCCCGGTCCGGGAAGGTCCCACATGCCACGGAGCGGCTGGGTCCGTGAGCCATGGCCGCTGAGCCTGCGTGTCCGGAGCCTGTGCTCCGCAACGGGAGAGGCCACAACAGTGAGAGGCCCGCGTACCGCAAAAAAAAAATAAAATAAAATAAAATAAAATAAAATAAATTATTTGTACAGATGGTCAGTCAACCTCTGTGAATCTGAAGACCATTTGAATTTCCAAAATGGTCACAGTGCATGGAGAACCATATAAAAAGTGAAGTCTGGGGCTTCCCTGGTGGTGCAGTGGTTGAGAATCCGCCTGCCGATGCAGGGGACACGGGTTCGTGCCCCGGTCCAGGAAGATCCCACATGTCGCAGAGCAGCTAGGCCCGTGAGCCGTGGCTGCTTAGCCTGCACGTTCAGAGCCTGTGCTCTGCAACGGGAGAGGCCACAACAGTGAGAGGCCTGTGTATGTCAAAAAAAAAAAAAAAAAGTGAAGTCTGACTATAAAGTAGTAAGGTTTAAAATTTTTCATTCTGCAGGTCAAACACTTGCTCTGGAGGGAGAGCCAGCAGAGTAGCTGCCATACTCTTTGGATTGTGTTTTCATATTGATTATGGTAGTAGACTTGCAGTCCAGACGAGTGAGAGAGTTAAAGAGGGCATTGCCGAGGCCAGGCACCATTTCCCTAAAAGTTGCTAATGCACATCGTCAGGACGTAATGCAACTGGCACCAAGGCTCTGAGAGGAAGTTCAGGGGGAGGTCATCAACACAAAACCCATTAGGTGCCGAGTTCAGCAGGTGGAAGTAATGCTCCCTGCATGCTGGCCGCCACCACTCCTTTCTGCCCTGACCTCTTCAGTCTTCATTTCAGCTCATACACTCATGTTTAGGGCTCACGGTCCTAGATATGCCCACATCATATCTTTATGCTTCAGATATATTTTCTAAATAGCACTTTTCTCAGAGTAAAGAAAAATGGGTAATTGAATAAATGTTAAAGTACAACGCTTAGTGAAAAAGTATACACACATGTGGGGCCTCTTGGTTTCTCTGTGTCTTCTGAGGGTAGCCATCCTCCAGGAGTGAAGGCATTGGGGTTTTATGCTTTTGGCATCTCCCAGGAAGGGTTCTTTTTAGTGAAGTACTCTTTGGTCAGCATCTTTCTATTACAGCATCTCTTTTGCTTCCTCCTACTTCATTCCATTATGCTAGCACGATGTGCATTAAATCTTTACTTCAATCGATAATAAATAATAAATAATCATGCACTCCTCAATATTCATGGAATGCTGACTATATGCTTGGCACTGTGCTTAAGTGTTGTCAGGTACACAAGGGTAAACAGTCTGCCTTGTAAATCTTTTCCCTGAAAGGGGGTGTGGGGTGTCATTTTGAGGGTTCTTGTTTACTGTTTTGGTTAAGTATTGAGTATAATGGCAATAAAAATATTAGTTTTTCCTTAAGATTTACAGCACGTTGCCATGCCTGTTGCCATCCTAGAATCAATCTAGTAGGTAGTAACAATTCCTTATAATTCTGTACACCCTGTCTAAGTTTCAGCCAATGGAATGTTAGCAGGCGAGACGTGTACCATTTCTGGGTTAAAGTTGTTAACAAATGGGAACGTCCCCTCTATATTCTCTCTCCTTTCGCTGGTGGGATGAAGAAGAGAACATGGCCCTAGAGGAGAGTGAGATCCAATACATTAGACTTGGTCATAGGGGAGTCCACAGGGCCAAAGGGATGTGCCCTCCCAGAACCCACACTCCCATTTCTAGATCACTCTCCAGGTGACTGAAGTTTCCCTTTCATGATCTGCATGGACCTCTTGCCCAGGCTGTATTCCCTATGGTGGGACCATCCACTGGAGTGTGCACTCCTAGGCCCAAGGGATGGACAAAGGTGGCCGTTTGCAGGGGATGTGGATGGTGCTTGAACTGGGGCATCCTCACTCGTGCCAATGAGGGTCCTTGAAGCAACAGCCAGCTGGAGATAAAGGGAAGAGAGCAGGCAGGAAGGTGATATGAAAATTTGAGGAGTCTGAGAATTCTAAATGGGAACCTGGCCTTCCAGGCCGTTATGAAAGTACATTTGTCAAGGAAGGATGACAGAATATATTTTCTTTAACAGTTTGTTTCCAAAAGCTCTTTAACTTTTAAATAGTTGGTATGTGCAGGGTTGCCAGATAAAATATAGGATGTCAGTCTGAATTTGAATTCCAGATAAACAATGAATGTTTTCTTGGTATAAGTGTGTATCTCAAATATTGCATAGGACATATTTATACTAAGAAAGTATTCATTGTTTATCTAAAGTTAAAATTGTATTAGGCATCCTGTATTTTTATTTGCTAAATCTGACAACCCCAGTAGGGTCTCCATTTGTATACTTGCCAGGAGCCTGTGAATATTAGGATGGTACTAGTGGAGCCATAAGATGGACAGAGCCCGGCTTCTGGATCCCTAAATGCTGGAAAGCTGCCTGCTGACCAGACACTCATACCTTGGACTATCACAGGAGTGAGGAGAACTCTTACTGTTTTTGACCCATATATTTTTAGGGCTATTTATTATAACACCCAGTAACTATTATTACTAAGCCAAGAAAAAGTTCTGCATTTCTCACTATGAAAACTATGAAAATCTTCAGGCTGGGGACAGAAAGCAGAGCTTGTGGGAGCAGTATGCCAACAGAGGGAAATGCCCCCCTCCAGGGACCAAACTGCATTCCTGGCAACATCAGTCCTTTGGGGCTCTTTTCCAGAGGGCTGGGGCTGTTTTACAGCTAGACCTGCATTGGAACCAGCCAGAATGGAATGTCTCTCTACCACCATGATAGATTCAAGGGGCCATGCTCCCCTGTAATGTTTTCAACAATAACATGTATATATAAGAATGCATATAAAAATCAAATGTCATCAACATTATATATGCATATACATGTGTATGTATAAAATGGCAGCTAACATTTATTGACTGCTTATTATGTATTAAGCATGCTGCAACAAGCTTCACATGGATTATCTCATTGAATTCTTTTAATAGTTTTATGAAGTTGATTATCATTCCCATTTCATAGATAAGGAGATTGAGGTAAGACAAAACCATACAGCTACTGAGTGGCATTTGATCACATAATGTCTGACCCCAAACCCTGCTTTTGTAGGGAAAAGTTTGTGCTTTAGTGGAAAACTACATTTTCCAGATCACACTTTACCAAATTATTGGATTCTGATTCCATGGGAGTAATTTTATTTTACTTTTTTAAATGTTTTTATTTTTTGCGGTACGCAGGCCTCTCACTGTTGTGGCCTTTTCCCCAGCGGAGCACAGGCTCCGGATGCGCAGGCTCAGCGGCCATGGCTCATGGGCCCAGCTGCTCCGCGGCATGTGGGATCTTCCCGGACTGGGGCACGAACCCGCGTCCCCTGCGTCGGCAGGCGGACTCTCAACCACTGCGCCACCAGGGAAGCCCGGAGTAATTTTATAACTCCGTAAAATGTAGATAGCTGATAGCAGTGCAAAACAATAATGAATTTTGCCCAGTGGAGGGACAACCTCTCCTTCTATGGAAAAACCAGATTTGTGTCCATTTGTACATTCATTTCAAAATTGCTTTATTTCATATGAATTTGTGCTTCTTTGGCTTTTCCTTCGAGCCGGTTATAACATCTGTCTGATTCTTTCATTTAATTAATGAGGTAAGTAAATTCTTTGATTTGTGTTCGTTTGGTATCTGCATGAGTCATGATTTTGCTTTTAAAAAAATGATCCGTTAACAGTTTAACCACAAGACTGTCAGTGATGGCTGACGGATAACTAAAAAGGAAATAAACACAAGTAACTTGTAATTCTGTAATCTTGTGTGTGTGTGTGTCCATCCTGTTTGGTTCTTGGTTACCTGTTATATGGCAGAGGTCATCTTTCCCTGACTAGGTGGGCTTCAAGAATGTCTCAACCCCCCAAAGTCCAAATGCAAGAAGACAAGGCCAACAGAGAGTCAAAAATCACTGTTCACTTCTAAGGCTTAATTCCAAGTTCAGCCTCCTGTCTGAGGACCTGCCTCTCCCCCGAGTAAATGTCACTGGGATGGCCCAAGGCCCCTCCCAGGAGATCCAGAGGGTACTGCCCTGTGGCCTTTACTGCAAAAACATCCCAGACTACAGTCAGCCTGACTCACAAAAAGAGCAGTATATACAATTAAATGAGTTAATAGTTTTAAAGTGCTTAGATTAGTGATTATATAAATGCCATATAAGTGTTTGTTAAATAAAAACACACACATTTGGGGACATACACACACACACACACACACACACACACACACACACAGATCCTTTTAAAAAAAAAGAAATCACCAACTATTCATGTTTGTTTTCTTGGGATCAGAGAGTGTGAATGTGCAGGGCTGTTAGGTAATTTCCCAGAGCTCTGTTCAGGAGCATCACTAAATAGAGCTTTAATGCCCAGTAAGATAATCCTGCCCTTTGTGGCCCAGGCATTCTAACAAATGGGTGAATAAATAACTATATCACCCATGAAACTAAATATATTAGAACCCTGCAGTCTGGGAGAAATACCAGCTGCTTTGTCTCCACTGGGTAGGAATGAAGACATGGCCTGGCAGGGCACCTCTGATCTGGGTACTACATCATCAAAGGGAGGCACAGGCCAGGCACTGACAGCCAGGGTTTGCACGGCCTTTTGGGCCATGAGTTGGGGGTGGTGATGACTCCTATCACGCTGGCCCTCCTGGGCTGGTTGGGGGGGAACAGCTAGGCACAGGATAGAGAGAAAATAATATGGAGCCTGAGGGGGGTCATCAGGCTGGACATTATCTGTGACCTCAGCACAGTAATGAGGCTCTAGAAAGGAGGCTTTCTTTCATGTTTAAGAAGACGTATTCACTCCAGATGCCTCTAATGTAGTAGACAGTCCTCAAACCCCAAGCGTGGGAGATGAGTACAGGAACCCTGTTTGTGTGTGTGCGTGTGTGTGTGTGTGTGTGTGTATGTGTTTAATAATTTTTTTTTTAAACATTTAAAGAAAAAAAAAAAAAGAAGACGTATTCATGAGCATGCTACTTCAAATGACCAGGACAGACATACCTTGCTTTCGCTTTCATCGGACAGAATTTCCAGGGCTTCCAGGTGTGACAAACCCTGATACTCATCAAACAGCATCCCGTAGTGTGCGGTCCTTTCGGCCGTGAGCTGCTGTGCCAGCCTCTGCTTCTCCTTCTCCTTGGCTTCCCGCAACATCTGCACAAATACACAGTGTTTGTACACTAGGTGTACACTTAAAAGCCGCATTTCCTGCGGAAGATGTTGGGGGAGATGAGCACTGACTTGGTAATTGTGAAGAGTAGGTTTTAGTCACTGTGGAATTTCTAAAAAAATGACTTTTTGCATTGATCTTAC
This sequence comes from Platanista minor, assembly GCA_004363435.1. Taxonomy (NCBI): domain Eukaryota; kingdom Metazoa; phylum Chordata; class Mammalia; order Artiodactyla; family Platanistidae; genus Platanista; species Platanista minor. The sequence continues at coordinate 81,238 of RJWK010000992.1, forward strand.
TCACAATTTTTTACATAATATTCCACTTTGAACTTTTCATGTTCATATATACACAGCAAAATAAAGCAAAAATTCTACACCCAGGAAGAGGGTTGAAAAGAAGCAAAACAAAAGCTGAACAGTGGTTTCTACTGAAGTGTTTTCCATATGTGTGATTAACCTTATTTTTTAAAATGTCCAGATTTTCTGGGCTTCCCTGGTGGTGTAGTGGTTCAGAATCCGCCTGCCCATACAGGCGACACGGGTTTGTGCCCCGGTCCGGGAAGATCCCACATGCCGTGGAGCGGCTGGGCCCGTGAGCCATGGCCGCTGAGCCTGCGCGTCCGGAGCCTGCGCTCCACAACGGGAGAGGCCACAACAGTGAGAGGCCCGCGTACCGCAAAAAAAAAAAAAAAAAAAAAAATTTTGTGTGTGTGGTTATTAAACATCTTTGATGAAAATAATTAATAAAATATAAACTCATAGTGTATTCCTCACCAGATACTTAATATAAATATTAATATAAATAAGAATGTTAGCTTATCAATCCTTTGATAGATTGGTTTCTAGAAATACTGTGAACCGAGTTCCTCTCCAGGTTGATAATTTTTCTCCAGTTATTTTTCTGTTGATTAAATAATAAGACAGTAAAATAAACACAAGTCCACCAGCTACTCTTAATTTCCTCCCTTTGCTTTCTTCATTTCTAAGCATCTTTTATTTGATTCCTCATCAAGGTGACTGTGGCATTTAGTTTATAGGGTTCTTTAATATCTGTGAAGAGCACCATAAATGCACTGGCCACCACAAGGTCACAAGGGGAAGATCATGAAAGAATAGCTTTTGGTTTTTATTATGTGTCAATAAACAATCAGCTTCATTCTCCTTTTTGGTTCTTAAGGTTGTTAACCCCAAACCCACCAGGCTGCAGACAGAATTCTCCCTCCTGCCTGTCTTTAAGACTAAATAAGTATAAGATCTGAAAGTTTTCAAACAGCCCCATCAAATCATCCCTGGGAATTAACATTTACAATAAAACCCAGCTACTCCCATGGATCTCACTGGCTTGGTGGTGGTGAAATAAAGTAACAAAGTGACACTGAAATTGCTTTCTTTCCTACACCAACTTCCATCTCTAAATTCTAATTCAGGTTAGAGGGAAAAAGGGATGCAATAAAAGGTAAAGGGAAATTGTCACTTTGGAATGATGTGGATTCACCCAAGAAATGGAGAGTGAAATTAAAGTGGCCTAAAAAAGAACTAACTGGCTTTCGGGGTGCTGCTGCTACATTCCTTCTGGAGAAGAAAAGGAGATTGGTTTAAATAGCAGTGAGTGATTCTGGCGTGGCAGACTTTGGGACAGAAGGGTAGCTTTGGAAACTTACACCAGTGGGATCTGAGAATCACCCTGTCCCCATGTTATTCAAAGAGTAAGATAGAATGCATGAGAAACTTAGGGAGGGCATGCATGAACATTTCTGATGTCTAGAGTTATTTAGTGTAGATTAGGAAAAACATAACAGATGCCCCTCTCTCAGTTGATGGCAGCTTCATCCTTGTAGCCGCTCAGGCAAAAACCCTGGAATCATCCGTGCCTCTTCCTTTTATCTCATACTCCATATTCAGTCCACCACGAACTCTCGATCGACCTTCAAACTACACCCAGAACCAGCCTTCATCACCACCTTCATGGCTTCACACTGCTCTGAGCCACCATTATCCTTTGTTTAGATACCTGCAAACGCCTCCTGAGGAGGTTGTGAGAGGGGAGCATAAATGACCAAGAGCCCCGAGGGTGTGCTTTGAAACCCACTCTTCATTTGCACTGGGGTCATGCCTCTTACCGCCTCCCCCTGCCAATCACTGGTGCAGCAGGGATGTTAGGGCAGACCTTCTCCTGGGAGACGGAAACTCCTCTGTCAGTGGACTTTGGCTGAAGGACTCTCCCATGGCTTTGCCAAACCTTCCTCAGACTGCACAGCAGTCTAGGATGATTGCACCCAGTCTCCTTTCTTGTTCCCCTTCACTGGGATCAGACTTGCATTGTGGTCTGATGGCTCTCCCCAAACTCCCACAATTTTCTCTCACATTGTCATTTCTACCAATAAAATCCTTGCACATTTAAACTTACCTTGGCATCTGCTTCTGGGAGGATGTAGGCTGATACACACTCTAACTGGTCTCCCTGCCTTTCACCCTCCCCCCCAACCTAGTCTATTTTCAACACCATAACTAGAGTGATGCTTTTAAAATCAGATCTTGTCACTCCAAGACGTTGCAATAGTCTCCCCATTTCATTAATAGTAAAGTCAAAGGTTCTTACAAACGCCCTCCACGATCTTCCATCACCTGCTCCCCATGACCACTCTGGCCTCATCTTCAGCAACTCTCATCCTGGCTCACTCCTCTCCCACCATACAGCATCCTTGCTCTTCCTTGTTCATACCAGACACTCCTGCCTCAGGGCCTTTGCACAAGCTGCTCTTTCTGCTTGAAATGTGCCTCACCCAGATTCTGCATAGTCAAGCCCCTCATCTCCTTCAAGTATTTGCTCAAACGTCATTCATCTGTCTTCGTGAAGTTCTCCCTCACAATCTGACTTAATACTTAACCTGCCCCTCACTCCCATATTCCTGATTACCCTCTTTCTGCTCTACCTTTTCTATTTTTTTGACAGCACTCATCATCTTCTAAAATATGAGATGATGTTTATTGTTTGTTTGTCCCTCCTCACCAGAACAAATCTCCATAATGACAGGGATATTTACTCATTTTGACCACTGATGTATCTCAAGTGCTTAGAACAGTGCCTAGGACATAGTGGACATTCAAAATGCATTGTGGAATGAATGACCGAATGAAAAATTACTGTGAAATGAATGAAATGAAATGAATGAAAAATTACCCCCACATATTTTTCTCCCCTTTCTATGAGGCTGGAAGTAAAGGATTTGTAGAGCCACAAGACGTGGCCTGCCCACGAACGCTAACACTATAGGATAAAATTTCTTCATTTTAAGTCACATTGATACTTGGGTTATTATTATTATTTTTGGTTTTGTTTTGTATTTGTACAACATCTAGTGTTAATGTCCTGATTAATACAAAATCTATTTTCTTCTTTAAGGATCAGGAGGGTGATGGTCTAGCTGATCCTGTCAAGTCCCTACCTGGGATGTAATATCACAGTGGTTATATGTGGGTTCTTCTGGAAGAGCCAAGAAGAAATAACCTAAAAATCAAACTTTTCAGGAGCTTCCACTAACCTGTTGCCAGTGATAGCTCCTTCGTGGCTTCCCAGCACTGAGCCATGGGAAGATGTGTTTGCCCTGCCTGTGAAATTTATAAGATCCTGCATCTGCTGCTCCTGATTTTGATAAGACATAGAGAGACCTGGTGTATCAGACTCTTCAGGGGGAAGGGGAAAAGGGGCATGATCAACACCATGGGGTCTGAGCTGGTCATGTGTCAACTGAAAGAGCAAGTTCAGTATTAGAGTTTTGTATTTGGAAAATAAGCTAAACATTATTTTTAATTTTACTGACTACTGTAAGTAAGCAAAACATAGATTAAATTCTTCATACCATATTTTTCAAGGAGGAACAATTTAGAGCTGGAAGTATGAGAGGAGAACGCTAACCTTGCACAGAGTAAGAGAAATATAAATTAAAATTCCAATGAGATACCATTTCTACCTATCATCTGGACACATAAAAAAGACAATGACAACAACTAACATTCTTGGGTGCTAACTATGAGTCAGGTTCTATTCTAACTCATTTCATCCTCACAACAAAGCTATATCAGCAGGTATTGATGTTCCCAGTGTACAGATGAGTAATCTGAGGCACAGGAGGGTTAAGTCGTCTGCTCAAGGTCATGTAGCTAGCACATGGTAGAGCTGGAATATAATGGTACTATAGACTGAATGTTTGTGTTTCCCCAAAATTCTTATGTTGAAACATAATCCCCAGTGTGACGAGATTTGGAGGTGGAGCCTTTGGGAGGTGATTAGGTCATGAGGGTGGAACCCTTAAGAACAGGATTCACGTCCTTATAAAGGAGACCCAGAGAGCTCCTTTGCCTTCTTCCACCACGCGAAGAAACTGTGTGAAAACGTCTGTCTATGAATCAGAAAGCAGGCCCTTACCAGACACTGAATCTGCTGCTATTCTGATCTTGAACTTCCCGGACTCCAGAACTTTGAGAAATAACTGTTTGTTGTTTATAAGCCCCCCAGTCTGCAGTATTCTGTTACAGCAGCCCGAATGGACTAAGACAAATGACATCAATGGAATCATCCTCAAGAAATTATTAAGTATAATTTATACTTAATAAAGCAAGGTACAAAGGAGCATGGTTAGTATGCTAACATTTGGTTGAAAAAGTCTGCATGTGTATATGTGCACATGTACATATATGTATATGTTTAGCTACATCTATGTATACAGTCCTATCTATATCCATATCTATATCTATATCTAAATCTGTCTGTATAATGTCTCTGATAGAATCCGTAAGAAGTCCTTAACAATGGTTGTCTCCCATGATGTGTGGCTGGGGAAAGGGGTGTATTAGAAACTCAATTTTCACTCCCTGATATTTTGTGTCATTTGAATTTGACATGTGCTTTAAAATAGCTATTAAAAAAGATAAATAAAAATTTATTCACTTTATTGACCGAAAGAACAAATCACAAAAGTACATAATCCCACCTGAGATAAGGAAACGGTTCTCTCCATGAGTGTCTTGGTCCGCTTAAAACCTGGGTCACTTTCTGCAAGGACATTCATAGTTTTCTTGCCAATGAATTCCAGAGCATCAAGACCACCTGTTAAGACGCTTTTACCCTGCCAATGAGATAATTGCACGAGATTAGGTTTACATGTTTTGCTGTTTCGAGGCAGTCAGCACCTCCTAGACTGCACTATCTTCAAATATTAAAAGCAATATAAAGTCACAGTTTTTTCTCATCAGGAGATTTAGCATCCATTTAATCCTATTTTCTTTTCCTTGGAAGAGCGTATGTCATATAATTTGTAGGACATGCAATGTTATTAAATAAGGATGCTTAAGAAAACCAAAGCACATTAGGGATTAATTTTATTGGCTGTGTGTATGAATAGATATGTTCCTAAGACAAAAAATTAATAGGTGACCCAATTGCTGTTTTCGTTTGAAAAAATTTTAACCCAAGTAACAGAATTATTTGGAGCAGTCTATAAAAATGTCAAATACTCTTGCCAGTTTAGGGAATTCTTCAATATAGGGCCCTAGAGTGTAGGACCCTCAGGCTGTTTCAGTGGCTCTTGCATACTTTCAGAAAGTAGCAATAACTGCCTATAATTAGTATTTTCATGAAATAAGACAGGCTGGTTCCATGTGCTTCTGGCTTTAGAAATTGTTCTATTATGCAGTTAACCACTGCAAATTCCTTTGCCAGTCACTGTTTCTCTTTTAAAGAAAAAGAGTAAAACAACCAAGATTTACTCACATAAACTGTACATACAAACAGAACTGCTTACATTTCTTTGCAACATCTTCTTTGCCTATACCCCAACTATACAACTACAATTACAATATGCATATATCTGTGTTTTTTCTCACCTTACATGAGTTTGCATAGGTCATATTTTATTATTACATTATTCTTTATATGCATTATCCATTTTCATAATTATCACTTCAACAGCAATATTTGATTTCACTGATTAATATGCTTTATTAGTCATCTCCATCTTGGACATTTAGACTGTTTTCCGATTTGGGAGCCAATCAATAATCACACTACAAAACAGTTGCTTTTTTTTTTTTTTGCGGTACGCGGGCCTCTCACTTCTGTGGCCTCTCCCGTTGCGGAGCACAGGCTCCGGACGCGCAGGCTCAGTGGCCATGGCTCACGGGCCCAGCCGCTCCGCGGCATGTGGGATCTTCCCGGAGCGGGGCACGAACCTGTGTCCCCTGCATTGGCAGGCGGACTCTCAACCACTGCGCCACCAGGAAAGCCCCAAAACAGATTTTTAAATGCACATATTTTGGGAGGACTAGGGGATATCAGCAATTCACACTTTTGCATAATTTGATTTATTTTCTCCTAATGTCTTGGGAGGGATTACTTCAGTAGAGAATAAGATGGGAGAAGGAAGGATGAAGGGACTTTGAGTAAGGGCACACTTGGTGGGGGATGTCTGGAGCTTGGGAAAAGGGAGAACCGGAAGGTTGGAGAGCACACAGAAAGGAATGTGAGGATGCTGAGGACAAACTCAGAGGGCCCTGCTTTGTAGCTCAGGGAGACCATGGATTTACTTCCTTTTTTTTTTGGCTGTGCGCATGTGGGATCTTAGTTCCCTGACCAGGGATCGAACCCGCTTCCCTTGCGTTGGGAGCGTGAAGTCTTAGACACTAGACCACTAGGGAAGTCCCCATGAATTCACTTCTTACGCCAGAGGTAACGAAAGCGCTCTGTCCCATCCCCAACCCTACAACCCTCCCTGCACACCCGCCATGGGCATACTGGACTT
>RJWK010000993.1:0-87598 GCA_004363435.1 Platanista minor
AAAAAAAAAAAAAAAAAAAGAAAACACAGACAAATGCAAAGACAAAAGAGTAGCAAACCAAATCCAACAACACATTAAAAGGATCATACACCATGATCAAGTGGGATTTATCCCAGGGGTGCAAGGATTTTTCAATATCTGAAACTCAATCAATGTGATACACCACATTAAAAAACTGAAAAGTAAAAACCAGATGAGATATCACCTCACACCTTTTAGAATGTGCATCAGAAAGAAAACAAATAAAAACTGTTGGCCAGGTTTTGTAGAAAATGGAACCCGTGTACATTGTTGGTGGGAATGTAAATTGGTGCAGCCACTGTGGAATACAGTATGGAGTTTTCCCTATAGCTCAAAATAAAACTACCTTATGACCCGGCAATTCCATTCCTGGTTATAGACCCGAAATAAACACATTTTTGCTGTGGCTCGGACTTTATCCCTGGTATAAATCCCACTTGATTGTGGTGTGCTATCCTTTTAATGTATTGTTGGATTCAGTTTAGTGTAATCTGAAGTATTTTGGTGAGGATTTTTGCATCTATGTTCATCAGTGTTATTGGAGAACTGTAATTTTCCTGTTTTTGTGATATCTTTGTCTGATTTTGATATCAGGGTGATTCTGGCTGCATAGAATCAGTTTGGAAGTGTTCCTTCCTCTGATTTTTTTTGGAATAATTTGAGAAGGGTAGGTTTTAACCCTTCTCTATATGTTTGGTAGAATTCACCAGTGAAGCAACCTGGTTCTGGACTTTTGCTTATTGGGAGTTTTTAAATTTCTAATTCAAATTCAGTGCTGGTAATTGGTCTGTTCATATTTTCTATTTCTTCCTAGTTCAGTCTTGGGAGATTGTACCATTCTAAGAATTTGTCCATTTCTTCTATTTTGTACATTTTATTGGAGTCAAGTTGTTCACAGTAGTTTCTTATGATCCTGTATATTTCTGTGGTGTCAGTTGTAACTTCTCTTTTTTTCATTTCTGATTTTAATGATATGTGTCCTCTTTCTTTTTTCTTCATAAGTCTGGTTAAAGGTTTATCAATTGTCTTTATCTTTTCAAAGAACCAACTTTTGGTTTCACTGATATTTTCTATTGCTTTTTTATCTCTATTTCATTTATTTTTGCTCTGATCTTTATGAGTTCTTTCCTTCTACCATCTTTAGGTTTTGTTTGCTCTGATCTTTTGCTCATCCCGTACATTTGGATTGTCATATTTTCATATTCATTTGTCTCTAGGTAGTTTTTGATTTCCTCTTTGATTCTTCAGTGATTCATTTGTTGTTTAGTAGCATATTAATCAGACATGTTTTCCTGATTTCTTTGATCTTATTTATGGTCATTACTCTGAACTCATTCTTGAGTAGATTTCTTTTTTCCACTTCACTTAGTTTTTCATCTGGGATTTTATCTTGTTCCTTCATGTGGAACATATTCCTCTGTCAACTCATTTTGTCTAAGTTGCTATTTGTATTTTTGTATATGGGGTAGGTTAATTATGTTTTTCAACCTTGGAGAAGTGGCTCTCTGTAGGACTCATCCTATGTGTCCCTACTGTGCACTCCCCTCTAGTCATCCAAGCTATATGCTCTAATGGTTCCCCCTAAGAGAGCTGCTTGGCTCCTTCTGTTGTGGCAGGCTGACTATGTTGGTGGTCTGGTAGGCTTGGTTGGCTCCTAGCCTGGTAGGTTGCCAGGCCTTACCATGTTCAGATGCTGCTGACTGCTGTTTAACAGAGATTGGTGAACAGGCAGCTGGCTGCAGAATTATAAGTGAACCCAGGGCTAGTGCTGGCTCATTGGTGGGTGGAGTCAGGGTCCCTACAAATCCAGGAAGATAAAGCCAGGTCCTGGAGTTAGTGTTGGACTACTAGCTGGCAGGGCTCATTACCTGAGTAAGACTGCAGGGCCCAGCCATTGCAGAGCTTGTTTCTGATCCTTGGTGGAGGGGGGAAGTTCCTGGCACAGTTACATATGGGATCCAGGGTGTCCTGAACTTTCATTGGCCTGCTAGTGGACAGGGCCAGGGCTCAGCTTGTCCCAGGGTAGGGTCTGGACTGCTGTGGTTGGCCAGGGTCTGTAGGCTGCAGGATGTAATTTTGTTTGTTTTTGTGTTTTTAGCCTCATGTGTCTTCTCCCTGGTGGGTGAGGCTGGTTTAGAGGGTAGTGCAGGCTTCCTGGAAGGAAGGGCTAGTGCCTTCCCACTGGTGGGTGGAATGGGGTTTGGCCCTCTGTTGAGGAGTGCCATGTCAGGAGACATGTCTAGAGGTGGCTGTGGGCTCAGGAAGTCTTTACGCAGCCTGTCTGCTAATGGATGGAGTTGTGTCCATGCCCAGTTAATTGTTGGACCTGAAGCATCCCAGCACTGGCATCTGCAGGATTTGGGGTAGGGCCAAGTCTTAAAGGCACTAATGAGCCAAGATGGCAGCCTCCAGTAGCAGTGTTCATTCAGTAAATGTTTCCCCAAACAGCTGCCACCAATGTCTATATCCCCAGGATTAGCCACAGTCCACCTCCCGACCGTTCTTAACCTCTTCAGCAAATTCTCCAAGACCAGCAGATAGGTCTGGTCCATGTTTCTAGCAAATAACTCCTTTTGCCCTGAGATCCAGGGCATGTGAGAATTTGTGTGCACTCTTTAAGAGTGAAATCTCTATTTTCCTTAATTTTACGGGGCTCCCAAAATTAAGTCCTGCTAACCTTCAAAGCCAAATGATCTGGAGGCTCGTCTTTCTGACACAGGATCCTAGGGCTGTGGAGTCCCATGTGGGGATCAGTACTTTCACTAACGCGGAGAACCTCTGCAATACAGCTGGAATGTTTTATCTGTTGATAATTGATCTAATTTAGTTATATATTTGTGTTTGTCTACTATCTTTCCATTTTTCTCCTATTTGTTTTACCTGTTCTTATTTTACTTTTCTATCTTTGTTTTCTTTGCAGATTAATTGAATACTCTTTAGTATTCCATTTTTACCTCTTATTGACCTAGTAGCTTTATCTCTTTGTTGGTTTTATCTCTTTGTTTTTATTTATTGGTTGCCCTAAGTTTTAGAGCATAATCTTAACTTTTTATATTCTGCCTTTAAATAATTATTTTATCTGTTGTCATACAAATATGTTGTAGCAGCTTATGTTTCTTTCCCCTTCACATCCTGTGTGCTACTGTTTTTATACATTTTAATCCTACATATGTAAATGTCCTATGCTACCTATTTATTGTTTGATTTACACTGCCAATCATATTTTAAAGAAATTAATATGAGAAAAATTGTGTTGTATTTACCCAGTTATTTCTATTTCAACAGTTTTCCTTTCTTTGTATAGATCCAAATTCCCTACTGTTAATATTTCCCTTTTGCCTGAAAGACTTATTTATTTTTTCTTGTATTATAGTCCTGAAGGATATGAACAATGTCAACTTTTTTTTTAAACATCTTTACTGAAGTATAATTGCTTTACAATGGTGTGTTAGTTTCTGCTTTATAACAAAGTGCATCAGTTATACATATACATATGTCCCCATATCTCTTCCATCTTCTGTCTCCCACCCTCCAACCCTCCCTCTCCCACCCCTCTAGTTAGTCACAAAGCACCAAGCTGATCTCCCTGTGCTATGTGGCTGCTTCCCACTAGCTATCTATTTTATGTTTGGTAGTGTATATATGTCCATACCACTCTCTCACTTTGTCCCAGCTTACCATTCCCCCTCCCCATATCCTAAAGTCCATTCTCTAGTAGGTCTGTATCTTTATTCCCATCTTGCCCCTAGGTTCTTCTGACCATTTTCTTTTCTTTATTTTTTATTTTTATTTTTTAGATTTCATATATATGTGTTAGCATATGGTATTTGTTTTTCTCTTTCTGACTTACTTCACTCTGTATGACAGACTCTAGGTCCTTCCACTCACTACAAATAACTCCACTTTGTTTCTTTTTATGACTGAGCAATATTCCACTGCATACATGCGCCACATCTTCCCCATCCATCCATTCGAAGACAGACACCTAGGTCGCCTCCATCTCCCGGCCATTATAAATAGAGCTGCAATGAACATTTTGGTACATGACTCTTTTTGAATTATGGTTTTCTCAGGGTATATGCCCAGTAGTGGGATTTCTGGGTCATATGGTAGTTCTATTTGTAGTTTTTTAAGGAACCTCCATACTGTTCTCCATAGGGGCTGTATCAATTTACATTCCCACCAACAGTGAAAGAGGGTTCCCTTTTCTCCACACCCTCTCTAGCATTTATTCTTTGTAGATTTTTTGATGATGACAATTCTGACTGGTGTGAGATGATATTTCACTATAGTTTTGATTTGCATTTCTCTAATGATTAATGATGTTGAGCATTCTTTCATGTGTTTGTTGGCAATCTGTATATCTTCTTTGGAGAAATGTCTATTTAGGTCTTCTGCCCATTTTTGGATTGGGCTGTTTGCTTTTTTGATACTGAGCTGCATGGGCTGTTTTCATATTTTGGAAATTAATCTTTTGTCAGTTGCTTCATTTGCAAATATTTTCTCCTATTCTGAGGGTTGCCTTTTCATCTTGTTTATGGTTTCTTTTGCTGTGCAAAAGCTTTTAAGTTTCATTAGGTCTCATTTTTTAATTTTTGTTTTTATTTCCATTCTCTAGGAGGTGGGTCAAAAAGGATCTTGCTGTGATTTATGTCATAGAGTGTTCTGCCTATGTTTTCCTCTAAGAGTTTGATAGTTTCTGGCCTTACATTTAGGTCTTTAATCCATTTTGAGTTTATTTTTGTGTATGGTGTTAGGGAGTGTTCTAATGTCATTCTTTTGCAGGTAGCTGTCCAGTTTTCCCAGCACTACTTATTGAAAAGGCTGTCTTTTCTCCACTGTATATTCTTGCCTACTTTATCAAAGATAAGGTGACCATATGTGTGTGGGTTTATTTCTGGGCTTTTTATCTTTTGGTTTTCAAAAAATTTCTTTATTTCATCTACATTTTTGAAGGATGTTTATTGCCAGATATAAAAGTCTAGGTTAACATGATTTTTTCACATCTTTAAAGATGTCCCATTGTCTTCTGGTTGCATAATTAGCCTAGTCCTTTATTTCCTTTTGTCCAATGAACAAATACCATTATTTCAAAAGAAGACTTACAGTGTTCTTATTTGCTCCCTTATATACTCTGTGTGTGTGTTTTCTGGCTGCTTTTAAGATTTTCTTTTTGTCATCAATTTGAGTCCATTTTGTGTTTTTTGTTGTGCTTATCTGGATTAGTGGTCATTGAGACTCATGGGTATACAAGTTCTATATCAGTATTTGACCAATTTTCACATTTTTTTACCATATTTTCTTCCCCAATCTTTCTTCTATTCTTCTGGTGTTCCAATAACATATATATCAGACAACTTGTTATTATCAAACAGGTCACTGAGATTCATTCATTTTACTCATAATTTTGATCTTGATGCTGCTGTTTGGAGAGTTTTTTTTTTTTTCTTTAAACCCTAACTACATGTTCAATGATCTTATCTAGTTTATCTAGTTTCTAGCATGTTTCCAAGTCCATTCAGTAAAAATAAATAAATAAATAATAAAAATATAATATTCTTCAATTCTAGAATTTCAATGTTTTCTTTTAGCAAATTCATTTCTCTATATTTCCTATCTGTTCTCTAATTATATTTATTCTTGCCTTCCAATCTTTGTCATGTTTATTAGTTACTTTAAATAATTTGTCCACTAATTTAGTAATTTCTTTAGCTTTAAAATTTATTTCTTTTGCTTTATTTTTATCCTGACTATGAATAACATTATTCTAATCCACCATATGTCTGGTAATTTGTGATTAAATGCTGCATATTACAGAGGCTACATTTGGTTAGTGTATGGATTTTGTCCTCTGACTTAATAGAGCCCTGAGCTTCTGAGCATACGGGTAATTTGCTTTTGTTTCAGCTTGATACTTTTGAGGTTTCTTTTAATTTTTTAATAAGATAAGTATAGAGTATCTTGATAAATGTTACTTAAAATCTTAGAGCTATCTGAGTTCTCGATGGAATGCACACAGTGTTCAAGGAGGTCTCTTTACTCTGGCAATTTGGAACTAGTTAGTCTACACTCCTTGTGTAATTTTTCACTTTGAAGTTTTGTGATAGTTTTTGATTTTATTTTTCTGGTAGGCATTCTTTCCCCCGTAGCTGTTCTTCATCTAGTCTTTTATATTTGTAGCTCTGTTTATGTGCTGCTTAGTATTGGGCCAAAAATCAAGGTTTCTATTTACAGCACCTTCTCTACATGTTCTCTTACCCTCATTATCTTGCCTCCAAATTTGAGCTATTCCAGTAGTTCAAACTCCAATATTAGATTCTTATTTTTTTAATTTTTAAAAATAATTTTTGAACATATTTTTATTTATTTATTTATTTATTTGGCTGTGTCAGGTCTTTATTATGGCATGATGGATCTTCACTGAGGCGTGTGGCATCTTTCATTGTGGCACGCAGGGTCTATTGTTGTGGCACACGGGCTTCTCTCAAGTTATGGTGTGTGGGTTTTCTCTTCTCTAGTTGTGACACACAGTCTCCAGGGCTCGTGGGCTCTGTAGTTGTGGTTCATGGGCTCCAGAGTGCATGGGCTCCATAGTTTGTGGTATGCAGGCTCTCTAGTTGAGGCATGTGGGCTTATTTGCTCCGTGGCATGTGGGATCTTTGTTCCCTGACCAGGGATTGAACCCACATCCCCTGCATTACAAGGCAGATTCTTTATCACTGGACCACCAGGTAAGTCCCTTAGATTCTTTATCTGACCAGGGATCAAACCCACATCCCCTGCATTACAAGGCAGATTCTTTACCACTGGACCACCAGGTAAGTCCCTTAGATTCTTTATCTCAGCAAGACCATCATGCTCTCTTTGAGCTACCCCTCTCTGCAATGCATTTAGAAAAAGTGGCTTTAGGCAGAAATCCAGAATAATCAATGAGGCTAAATTATTTGTTTTCCTTTGCTCGAGGAGCTCAACTCTCCATTTCTTTTAGTCCAATATATCTGAATACATTTATTTCATGCACTTTTTTTCTAGTTTCAGGGTAGTTTACAGCAAGAGACCTAGTCTATTAACAGTTGAGTAATAGTAGTGAAAATGAAAATAAGTGAATGGATTCAAGATATATTTTTCTTTCAAAATTGGAGTAAATTTATTAGCATATATTTCCTGTTCTTAGTCAGCTACAGATGCTAAACACTTGCAAAATATTGGATAATTTATTTTCTGAAAAAATCATTCCAGTCTGGCAGAATATAAATTGGCATACTCTCATGAGTTTCTAAAATGAGATTTCCTATCCTGATGTTCAAATATGCCGGGGATGAGTTCCAGGACTTTGATATCCACTGAATAACAATATTCAATAAATTTTCTATTGCTATGCCCTAATAAGCTAATTGGGTCTCTTGGGATTCCCTGAATATCAAAAGTATGACACTTGTGGGAGAAAACATTAAAGTCCAATTTATCTGATGAGCTGATTATCTGATAATCCCTGGTTTCGCCTTCCTCTGTTCTACCATGTGCTTCTATGGATCCATCCTGACACAATCAGAGGCATTAGGAATTATAGAAAATTGAATTAATTTAGTTCCTGGATGAAGGCAAGGACGTTGTAGATATTCACATAATAAGTGATCATAGAAATTTATGAGACAACTCTTTTTTTTTTTTTTTTTGCTGTACGTGGGCCTCTCACTGTCGTGGCCTCTCCCATTGTGGAGCACAGGCTCCAGACACACAGGCTTAGTGTCCGTGGCTCACAGGCCCAGCCACTCCACCACATGTGGGATCTTCCTGGGCTGGGGCAAGAACCCGTGTCCCCTGCATCGGCAGGTGGACTATCAACCACTGTGCCACCAGGGAAGCCCAGTGAGACAACTCTTGAATAAATGATATTATCTATTACTAAGAAGGAAAGAAAAAATATCAGACTAAAATGAGCCTCAAATTCAAGTCATTACTTCATTAATTAAGATTCTTAATCAAGAATAATATTTCTTAATAATATTTAGAAATGCAATTGAGGAATATCATTTTGGTTATTAGGAAGATCAAATTCAGTACCTATTGATGTCTATTTATTTTTACTGAAAAATAGACATTTTATATAATAAGAACTTATACAGCAAATACTTTCAAATTTATCATTGTTTTGAAACAAGTGAAAAAACCATTTCAAAACTGCTGTGATTTATAACTTCTAATTCTCTCAGTCATGCCTGGGATTCTTGCTACTGTGTGAGAATAACCAGTACACTGATGAGGGAAAGTAATAGCTAAAAGTGTCCTCTGACAATTCTAACACTCAAAAGACAATTCTAACACTCAAAATAGATAGAAATAGTTTAACACTTTATTTTTTATTTGGCTTTTGTGAGAAAATTAACAAGCCTTCTGATATTTTGTGCAATTAATTAAAATAATCTGCAAGGTTTTTTTAATTCAAATTTATGATTCTACAGACATGTTTCTGACAATTCTCACCTAATTTTATTTGCTTATCAGAAATACTGGGGCACATTCCTAGAGAATATGTGAACTTACATTATTAACTGCTTGCTTGAGCCATTAGAAAGAACTTATTTTTTACACTTTTAACTTTGTAATTATATCTTTATTAATTACCTCATTTGGAAATAAACAGTTGTGATAATTAATAAATAGGTTTTAATTACTGTTTTTCTTTTTTTGTTTTTTTTGCGGTATGTGGGCCTCTCACTGCTGTGGCCTCTCCCTCTGCAGAGCACAGGCTCCGGATGCACAGGCTCAGTGGCCATGGCTCACGGGCCCAGCTGCTCCGTGGCATGTGGGATCTTCCCGGACCAGGGCACGAACCCGTGTCCCCTGCATTGGCAGGCGGACGCGCAACCACTGCGCCACCAGGGAAGCCCTAATTACTGGTTTTATTCATTGATTGAATTGGATCAAGAATGACATGTCTAGGTAAATGTAATTACTATTAGAATTTTATAATATACAACATAAACATAAGATATGTACTTTATATGTTTTATCAGATATAATATTGTAGTAACATTGTTTCTCAGAGATCAAAGTATGATTCTACCATTCATTAGATCATTAGATAACCCCATAACATGTTAATTCTCACTGGCTTATTTTCACCTGTTTTTATTTTTTTGCATCTGAAGTTACAGTTATTTTAGCGTTTTTTAAAATTTCTTACCACATTTACTCCAAGTGAAATTGGCCACTCCTCTGGCTCTCCTAATGAAAACTCTCACATCAAGAATATTAAGAGTTTATTAAACTTAACTATTTGGAGACCATGGAGGAGGGATAACACAGTGCAACCGTACTACTTCCCATTATGTGCTGATTTTCTCTTCTCTCCCTTCAAGATCTGTTCCTTACTCTATCCTTATAAAATTGTCCTAAGAAGTTTCAAATATTCTCTTATATACACATAAGAGTATCTATAATGGGTAACAGGACACTCCATTAAACTTCTTTCAGGGAAACATATACCTCTGCCATTAAAGTATGCAGTGAAAAGAGGCCACTCATTTTACTATTTACAAAATAAATGAAATATCGTTCTAGGACACTTGTCTTATACCCCTAAACATAGAAGAGTCTGAAAATATATATCTATATCTAGATAGCTAGCTAGCTAGCTAGCTAGATAGATAGAGATATAAATGCTACCTCATTAGCTACCTGGAAAATTAAATTAAATATAGATGCTAGGGATTGACAATCTGTTCTATAATATACATTATGGTAAACATGTCCTTTGTGGAACAAAGAAATACTTGACATAGAGAATACATATTAATCTAAGGGTTATAGAAAATAGTTAATAATTACCTAGGGAAATGAATGGAGAGGGGGAAAATACAAAGATAATGAGAACGTATAACTCTAAGTCTAAAACAATCCAAATTAATAGAAAATTTGGAATACAGGAGAGGAGGGTAACATAGGACTTAAAAATCTCAGGAAGCAAAAAGGAAAGAAGGATGTGTATAGAAAAAAGGGAGACTGATGTTGAGTTAAAGGGAGACTGATTTTGATTTAAAGGGAGGAAGGATAGGAAGAAGGTTAAAAGGGGATTTCAGTATCATAGACAAGGAAATAAGTCAACATGCTAGAAGCAGTGGTGTAAGCCAATTTAATAATAACAATTCTAACATGAGAAGTGTATTACTCAACAGCAGATATCACAGTTTAAAACATAAGAAGTAAAAATAAATAGAATCTGATATGTAAGATATTGAGTTATGACAAAGGAGGATGCATAAATTATGAGGTAAAGGAAAGTTTCTTTCATTAAAAAATAGCAGAAATTGGGTTGACTGGCTAAAAATTTCAGGCAAGTCCCTCCAAGTTGATATTATTCAGCTATCACAAAGGAAAATGAAAATAAGTATAGAGAGACAAAAATGAGGAAAGAAAAAACAGAGGGACAGAATCTAAGTAAAATGTCATAGTTTTCAGGTGACTTGGCAAGTTTAAAGACAATGGAAGTCATTGCAGAGAAAAAGTTAAACTTCATAAGATAACATAAAATTAATATGTGTATATGTCAAACTAATTAAAATGACAACTAAAATTATGGGAGATATTTGCAGAAAATATTTACAAATGAGTAATACTTTAAATAAAAAGGTTCATATAAATCAGTTAAGATAAAAGCACTGGGTCAGGCAGCCTCTAAAATAGATCCTAGGCTCCCTCATTCATGTATCCATGCCCTTGTGTAATCTCCCTTTGAATGTGAGCTGGGCCTATTGACTCACTTCTCACGAATAAAACATAATAAAAGTGATGGGGTATTTCTTCTGGGATTAGAGTATTAAAAAAAATGGTAAAATTCATCTTGCTCTTTCTTATGACTGTTCTAAGGATGTAAGCTTCCATTTATGAGTTGGTCTATGGAAAGTCAACGTGGCAAGCTGAGGGAAGGACTCTGACTAACAGCAATTGAGATACTAAAAACCCTCAGTCCAATGAACCAAAAAAGGACAGAAGCCTACTGACAACCATGTAAGTCATCTTGGATCCTGATTCTCTCCCAGTCAGTCCTTCAGATGAAAATACAGACACTGCCAACATCTTGACTGCAACCTTGTGAGAGGATTTCAGGCAGAGCAATGCAAATAAGCTGCGCCTGGATTCCTATGCACAGCAAATGTGACACCATACATATCTGCTGTAAATTTCAGGATAATTGGTTACATAACAATAGATTAATAGTATAGATATTTTAATACCCTTCCTTTGTTTGTGGTCTGAAACTAGTGATGTGTTTCTAATGAAGTGAATATGGTAAAGTAATAAGATGTCACTTTGGAGGATAGATAAAAAGAAAGTATGGCTTTGTCTTGCATGCCTTATCTCATTTTCTCTCTCTTAGATTCCTTTCACTAGGGAAAAAACCTGCCAGTTTGTGAATAGCCCACGGTGAGAACCATATGGTAAGGAACAGAGAGAGGTCTCTTGCTAACAGTCAGCTGAGGTCTGATGCCTGTTGACAATCATGTTAGTGATCTTGGAAATTGATTTTCCCTCATAATAGAGAGAACTGTAGCTCCATTGACATCTTGATTAGACCCTTATGAAAGACTGAAGAGGAGATATCCAGCTAAACCACGTCCAAAATCCTAACACCCAGAAACTGTGAGGTAATAAATTCTCGCTGTTTTAAATTGACAAGCTTTGGGGTAATTTGTTATACATCAATATGTAGTTAATACAAACATAAAGATCTCAATTGGAAAAATTTACAAAAATTCCCAGACACATATTAGGTAATACTGATCAGAAGGGAAAGCATCTACACTGGAGGAGGAAAATATATCAAATTTAACTTGTAGAAATAAGATGTGTTATGTCAGTAAATTTAGGATAAACATTAAGAGAAAATAGACCAAATTAAAAGGAAAGTTAAGAGGCAGCAGAGGGTTCACATTCTTGCCTTCTTAAACTTGAGGTGAGCAAAAGACCCAATTATAGTGCAACAAAATAGAGCTTAGTGTCCACCAAAGACAGACATTTATAGGTGCCACTGCCAATTTCCCAGTTACAGTGTCTCTCCTAATTTTACTGACATAATAACAAGGACTCCTTGCTTGACCAAATTTTAGTCAAGCTCCTCTGAGCCCTCTTCTCAACTACATCTCAGCCTTACTTAGTCCACAATTCTTTACCTATTAGCAAGAATCCTGCCATATCAGGAAAAATAAGAGTCTGGGGAAATGCGTTTTGTACTCTGCCAGTTGGCCACTATTGCATGGGAAGCAGCCCTCAGACTGGAAGAGAATCAAGCTCATCCTCCCTAAGAGGTCTTTTTTAATAATTTGACTCAATTTGGTAATAGAAGTGGCAGCATATTTTATTGACTGCTCTCATCATTTCCTGTCACAAAAAGAGTCAACATCACCCAAAAGGGATTAAGATAGTTAGACATGTAGTTAACAATAAATTGTTAAAATGTAGAAAGCATTGAATGCTGTAATAAACAAAACTAATGCCAATGAAAAGATCCAAATATGACAGATTGCCCCTTAAATGAATATTATATATTTACTATTCAAAGCTGGACAGGTTTGGTGAAAGGATAACTTTTACATAGATCCATCCACTAAAGGTAGCTTATACTTTAAAAGGGAATATCCATGAAGAATCAAAGTGATATTTGGAGAGAGGAGATAAAAAAATTGAAAATGAGTTACTAGAGTATAATAAAGTAATTAAACAAAAATTTCTAGCACAGGGAAACAAAACAAAATTCTAATAAAAATGCAGATTTAATTTTAAAAATTACAAAGTATAAACATCTCTATCAAGTAACTTTTGCTGTGTAATAAACCACTCCAAAGCTGAGTGGCTTAAAGCAAAAAAAAGAAAAAAAAAAGTTTTTTTTTTCCTATAATTATATAGTGTACTTGTATGGTTCTCTGGTCTGTCTTGGCTAGTGGTAGAAGATCTAGCATGATATCATTCACAGATCTGTGGCCTTAGCTGGAGTGAATAAGAAGCCATGTTAGTAAGGATAGCTGGGACCTCTATCCATATGGTCTCATCCTTTAGGAAGCTATACTAAGCTTGTTTATATGGTGTCATAGGTTATCTACCACAAGAGAGGGCAATTTGAAAGCACAAGAACTTTCCTGGTCTTTGTTTACCCCCTATTCTTTAATGTTCCATTGGCCAAAACAAGTCACATGGCTAAGCCTAGATTCAAGTGATGGAGAATTAAACTCTTCCTCTTGATGGGAGGAGCACAAAGGTCACATTGCAAATTGGCCTGTATACAGTGATAAGACATATTACTGCAGCCATTTTTTTTCAATATTCTATCACAAAAACATACAAAAACTTTAAAACCAAAGTAGTTATGAGTCTCTCATATCTAATTAATAGAAAGGAATTGGCATTTAACAAATTTAAAATACCACTACTAAAAAAGAAACAGTTATTTCACTGTACTAGAGCTAATCAATGAATTTCGTAAAGTAACAGGATACAAAATTAATGCACAGAAATCTCTTGCATTCGTATACATTAATAACAAAAAAATCAGAAAAAGAAATTAAGGAAATCCTCCTATTTATCACTGTAGCAAAAAGAATAAACTATCTAGGAATAAACCTACCTAAGGAAGCAAAAGACCTGTGTGCAGAAAACTATAAGACACTGATGAAAGAAATCAAAGATGATACAAACAGGTGGAAAGATATACCATGTTCTTGGACTGGAAGAATCAACACTGTGAAAATGACTCTCCTACCCAAAGCAATCTACAGATTCAATGCAATCCCTATCAAACTACTACTGGCATTTTTCACAAAACTAGAACAACAAATTTCACAATTTGTATGGAAACACAAAAGACCCCGAATATCCAAAACAATCTTGAGAACGAAAAATGGAGCTGGAGGAATCAGGCTCCCTGACTTCAGACTATACTACAAAGCTACAGTAATCAAGACAGTATGGTACTGGCACAAAAACAGAAGTAACGATCAATGGAACAGGATGGAAAACACAGAGATAAACCCACGCACATATGGTCACCTTATCTGTGATAAAGGAGGCAGGAATGTACAGTGGGAAAAGGACAGCCTGTTCAGTAAGTGGTACTGGGAAAACTGGACAGGTACATGTAAATGTATGAGATTAGAACATTCCTGAACACCATACAAAAAAATAAGCTCAAAATGGATTAAATACCTAAATGTAAGGCCAGAAACTATCAAACTCTTAGAGAAAAACATAGGCAGAACACTCTATGACATAAATCACAGCAAGATCTTTTTTGTCCCACCTCCTGGAGAAATGGAAATAAAAAGAAAAATAAACCAGTGGGACCTAATGAAACTTAAAAGTTTTTGCACAGCTAAGGAAACCATAACCAAGACCAAAAGACAACCCTCAGAATGGGAGAAAATATTTGCAAATGAAGCAACTGACAAAGGATTAATCTCCAAAATATACAAGCAGCTCATGTAGCTCAATATCAAAAAAACAAACAAGCCAATCCAAAAATGGATGGAAGACCTAAATAGGCATTTCTACAAAGACATACAGATTGCCAACAAAGACATGAAAAGATGATCAACATCATCACTACTCATTAGAGAAATGCAAATGAAAACCACAATGAGGTATCACTTCACACCAGTCAGAATGGCCATAATCAAAAAATCTGCAAACAATAAATGCTGGAGAGGGTGTGGAGAAAAGGGAACACTCTTGCACTGTTGGTGGGAATGTAAATTGTTATAGCCACTATGGAGAACAGTATGGAGGTTCCTCAGAAAAGTAAATATAGAACTACCATACTACCCAGCAATCCCACTACTGGGCATGTACCCTGAGAAAACCATAATTCAAAATGAATCATGTACCACAATGTTCATTGCAGCACTATTTACAATAGCCAGGACATGGAAGCAACCTAAATGTCCATTGACAGTTGAATGGATAAAGAAGATGTAGCACATATATGGAATGGAATATTACTCAGCCATAAAAAGAAATGAAACTGAGTTATTTGTAACGGGGTGGATGGACCTAGAGTCTGTCATACTGAGTAAAGTAAGTCAGAAAGAGAAAAACGAATACCATATGCTAACACACATATGTGGAATCTAAAAAAAAAGGTACTAATGAGCCTAGTGTCAGGGCAGAAATAAAGATGCAGACATAGAGAATGGACTTGAGGACACAGAGGGGTGAAGGGGAAGCTGAGAGAAAGTGAGAGAGTAGCATTGACATATATACACTACCAAATGTAAAATGGTTGGCTAGTGGGTAAGTGCTGCATAGCACAGGGAGAACAGCTCGATACTTTGTGATGACCTAGAGAAGAGGGATAGGTAAGGTGGGAGGGAAGTGTAAGAGGGAGAAAATATGGGGATATATGTATACATATAGTGATTCACTTTGTTCTACAGCAGAAATACAACACATTGTAAAGCAATTATACTCAATAAAGATATTTAAAAAGATCATTTATTTAAGTGATAAATATTTTCTATTTCACATCACACAATATTAAACACTAAGAGTTTTCCAGTAAGAACAGTAACAAATTAAGAATTCTAAATAATTCCCAAGATCATTGACTTGACATTCTAGTCAATCAAAACAAGAAGCATGCTTGCAGTGGAGAGTTATTAAAAAGATGGGAGCAAAAGATCATCATTCTATTTAGCTTTAACTCTATATTTACTCGTGTATATTTATTTTTTTAACTTTTTTATTTTATATTATAGTTGATTAACAATGTGTTAGTTTCAGGTGTACAGGAATATATTTACAAATTCGTCTAACCCATGAGTTCCTTATTCTTGAGCTCATTCTTTTGAGTGGTTGTAAGCTATATTATACATGTTAACACCCAAATTAACATGGATATTAATTTAATTTGAAATAAAATTATTAGAACATAACCTCATTGTTACCCCTTATAACTCTATAGATGAATTTCATTTATAATTCAAAAATAAAACATTTTGTTTTAGAAATAAATATTACATTGTATATCACTCAAGAGTACACCAACTTCTAAATTTTTAAAGTATAACTCATTTAGAGTGATGATTACCTTGAAGAGTTGTGTGTCTCACAGGTCCAAATTTGAGAATAAGAGGAAATGTCTCTGTTGGCCTGGAGAATGGGCTTGTTCTTGACATTGAAATGTTAACTTGCCTGGGAAGTATAAGCTGAAATATGAATGTTAAATATTATTACCTCTTGGAGATAGTTTAGGACCTAGGTAAGTCAGTCAGACAAGGAGACTGTGTACTTATGCACAACTTTCCAGGAAAAGTGCATCCCAGCTAATAAAAATCTGTAATGCAATCAGTTTGGGGAGACTGCAGGAAGCCATCTACAAGTCTCAGGCTGAGTCTGCATGGTGTGAACTGGATATTTTGATGCTTTGTCATTCGTATGTATCTATCTTTTTGTTGTTCTCTCTGTTCTTTTAAAAAAATCTTTTGAAAGTTTAATTATTGATGTGACAATGTGATTGTCAGAGAAAAGAAGCATTCTCTGACAGGACTCAATGTTGAATATTATAGATGTCTGAGAATTATCTGAAAAAAAAAATTTTGGAAGAACTTGGTCATTGTTTTTAATGTACAATATAATAGAAGAAAAATAACATTAAAAAGGAATGACGTTTTAATAGACAAGAGTTATCAAAACAAACTACAAAGCTATAACAGTGGAGACAATAAAAGAGTATTGAGAATAAAAAATGGAAGAAAAAATGTGAGATACTTTTGCACACAGCTTACTAAACTAGAAACTTTAAAACTTTGGAAGACAGTTTACAGACAAGGGTTTGGGAAATCACCATTAGGGTAAGCAGGATATGTATTTTCTGGCATTAGTATTCTGGAATTCTATACATGTGTGTTTCCAGTAAATAAAAGGAAAAAAAGAAGGATTAATCTGATAAGATTTTTAGAAATAACAAGGACACAGTCAAAAGGAAATTAATATAAGTGGAAGAGATTTGGATATTTCCTTATAAATCAATGTGTTTGTGTATATGATGGGAACAGTTTTCAGTCTGTGTGGATGAGGTTACATTTTAATATCACTTTTTTTTAGAACTCAGAAAAAATTGAGAACAGTCTTTAAAATTCTACCTCCCTATGACAAAAATAGACAAAATGCTCTGATAATTTTTTGAAAATAAAAAAAATTGAAAACACATAGTAAGAAATATATTTTTCTATTAATAAGAAAGAGTATAACAAAGATATTAGTAGCATAAAATCTGGAGGCAGACAGCTTGGACTCAAACCCCAACTTCACCATTTACTGGTAGGGTAATTTGGGAGCAATATGCATACTTTCCTATATTTTTCTTACTTATACAGTTGGGGCTGGTCATACTATTTTGTAGGCTCACTGTAGTTTTGAATTAAATAAAATAAAGCTCTTAAGACAGTGACTGGCTCATAACAGTTATTGTATATGTTTCATTTTAGTATTTTCGTCATTAATTAAGGAAAATATGGTACTGATAAATTGAATTAAAAGGCAGAGTAAACCATAAAAGTTGATAATTTAAAAGGAAAAGCAGAAAGCAGCAGGTAGAGAGCCAATCCAATAGTATGTAAAGTTAAATAAGTCTCTAGATCATTCAGAAGCTTAGAGACTTTCAGAAAAAATCAGACTCTTACATACGGAACACATTAGAATGCGCAGTATAATTTTCAGAAGTATGAAAGAAAAATCTGGTAGAGGAAGCCATTGAAAAGGGGGTTTAGGTGAGGAGGTAAGGAGAACTTACTGATAGTAACTGAGTGTGAAATAGGAAAATACTTTGGAGATCATCTGGCAAAGATTATGGTTAAAAAAAATGAAAAAACAATCAGTAGAAGGAAACCTATTTAAAAAGTTCATAAAAAAGAATGAAATAATGCCATTTGTAGCAACATGGATGGACCCAGAGATTGTCATACTATGAAGTAAGTCAGACAGAGAAAGAAAAATATCATATGATATCACGTATATGCAGAATCTATCCAAAAAAGGATACAAATTAACTTATTTACAAAACAGAAATAGACTCACAGACTTAAAGAACGAACATATGGTTGTCAGGTGGGAAGGGTGGTGGGGAGGGATAGTTAGGCAGTTTGGGACTGACATGTACACACTGCTATATTTAAAATGGATAACCAACAAGGACCTACAGTATAGCACAGCAAACTCTGCTCAATATTATGTAACAACCTAAATGGGAAAAGAATATGAAAAAGAGTAAATACATGTATATGTATAATTGAATCACTTTACTGTACACCTGAAACTAACACAACATTGTTAATCAACCACAGTCCAATAGAAAATAAAAAGTTAAAAAAATAAAGTTCTCAATCTGACAAGAAAGAGAATGCTTTGGAGAGTAGAAATACAGTATAACACTGAATGAAAGAGTTAAAATAACATAATAATACCTTAGAATTTTGAAGCATTGACCTTCAAATCAAGCCAAATTTAATATGTACACTGCATATCAACTGAAGAACATTATTTTTCTATAGTGAGCCTCAGTTTCCTCATTTATAAAAGGGGGCTATGATCCCTATTTTAGAATAACATCATAAATACTAGATATTATAATATCAATAAACATAAAGTTCTTAGCAATAGCCAGGAAAGCAGTAAGAATACTAAGTACATTAGGCAATATTTTCAAATCTTTAATGGAGAATAAAATCATAGAATAATAAGATAAAAAAGACTGAAAAAACAATAATAATGTGATTAAGTTGAGCTAATAAAACATTAATAACATTTAATTTGGAAATTTTATCTACTGATCAAAAACAGAATCTAAGCATGTTAATGTTCTTTATACTTAAAAACCTGTGAGGATCAAATACCACACTATATCTGAAAACACTTAAAATTATAAAGTGCTAATTAGATACATTGGATAAATGGGTACTGAATTCTCATTAAGGTAAAAGACTAGGGCAATTAACAGATGAAAGAACAGCTGTAGTAGTTGAAAATAATACAACTTTGAAGATCAGGCTTAAAATATAAATTACTGTGCAGGACTTCCCTGGTGGCTCAATGGTTGAGAGTCTGCCTGCTGACGCAGGGGACATGGGTTCGTGCCCTGGTCCGGGAAGATCCCACATGCTGCGGAACGGCTAGGCCATGGCTGCTGAGCCTGCGCATCCGGAGCCTGTGCTCGGCAACTGGAGAGGCCACAGAAGTGAGAGGCCCACGTACTGCAAAAAAAAAAAAAAAATATATATATATATATATATATAAAAATATATATAATTACTGTGTAATGAACAGTAGCCCAAAAGAAATGAAGAAGGAAACATTACTTTTGAAGGATTCTGGAGACATTTTTGGAGGTATTTTTAATAATTCATTGGAACTTTTGGGAATGTGTTTCTTTAAGAAGTTTTGACTAATGTATACCCTTGTGTAATCATTACAGACAATGGTAAATATGTTAATTACTCCAGATTTCTTTGTGCCCATTTATATTCCTATCTTTTTCCTTTCCCCATCACTCCTACATTTCTCAGGCAACAATCAATCTGTATTTTATCAGTATAGATTGGTTTGAATTTTATAAAAATGTAATTACAAGTATGTACTGGTTTTTGTCTAGCTTCTTTCGCTCAGTATAATTATTCTGAGATTCATTTATGTTGAGCATGTAGCTCATTCTTTTTTATTGTTGAATAGTATTCAATTGTATAAACATACCATCAAAAGTTTATCCATTTTGCATTGATGATCATTCGTCTGTTTCCCTTTTGGAGCAATTACAAATAAAGCTTCTATCAATCTTCACATAAGAGTTGTTGTATGGACATATGATATTGTTTCTTTTGGATAAATATCTAGGGCTTAAATGACTGGATCATATAATCACTGTATGTTTAACTTAAAAACAAATTTATTTTCTAAAGGGGTTGTAATATTTACATTTCACCAGAAGTGTGTGAGAGACCCGGTTTCTCCATATATTCACCAATGCTTGGTTATAATTCTCTTTTTAAATTTAGCTGTTCTAATAGTTGTAATGGTATCTCAATATGTGTGTGCATGTGTATGTTTGTTTTGTTTTTGAGAATTATATTGAGATATAATTTACAGACTACACAGTACATTACATATACACAAGGATGAATTTTATTAAGTTTACAAAGTTATACAACCATCACCAATTTTAGAGCATTTCTATAACCACCCCCAAAATCCCCTGTGCACTGTTCCAGTCATTCCCTGTTATCACCTCCTGCCCTAAACAAATGATAATCCACTTTCTGTATTTCTAGATTTTCCTATTATGGGCATTTCATTAAATGGAATCATACAACATGTGGCCTTCTTTGTCTGGCTTCTTTCAGTTAATGTGATATTTTTGAGTTTCATCCATATTGTGGTATGCCATCAATACTTCATTCCTTTTTATTGCTTAATAGTATTCTGTTGTATGGCTATATTACTTTTTGTAGATCTCTTCACCAGTTGATAAACATTTGGGTTGTTTCCAATCTGGTGTTGGTCTTTGTTGTTGTTGATTGTTTGTTTAATGAATTCCCTGAGCTACTTCTGTAATGTCTGTTTTCTTTATTGTTTATGGTCAGTGAAGTCTCTGCATGGCTCTCTCTGAGCCTGTCCGTGTGTCTATCCACACATACTGTACTTCTTCTTTCCCTAATGAATACTTTTCTTGTTTCACTACTTTCTGTCTTTGTGGGAATTCTTTCTCTGCAAAGCTGTAGGGCCAGGGCCTTGTCACTGACCACTGGTCTAGTGGCTAGGATTCGGTGCTCTCACCGCTGAGACACGACTTCATTCTCTGGCTGGGAACTGAAACCCTGCTTCAAGCTGCTGCAAGCCAAGGCCACCGGAGATCAATCTGGGAAACCAATGAAGGTACTTATACTGTACTCTTATGACTAGTATAATTTATACTTCAGTATATATATAAAAGCATGAATAGTAAGGAAAATAACTTGCAAAGTATTGGACAGAATAAAAGAGAGTGAAAATTTTCTATTCTTTAGGATAGTTGAGTCCAATTGTGTAAGCTAAGATCAATCCTCTATCACAAGTTATACATAATAGGAATAACTGGGAAGATAAGAACAAAGCACTGATAAATTTCTTGTAGCTTCCATGTTAGATTCTGTTATGACTTCCTAAGTATCATGGCTAAACAGTATTATTCATTTCCATGCTACAACTACAACATTAACATCTGTCAAATTTGTATTTGCAACTCCAGTGCTCCTTCTAAGTTTCATTATTGCATCTCTAAATGCTCATTGGACATCTTTAGTGATTATTTCCACATAGGTAAAGCAACTCATTAATCTGTTTGCCTCCAAATAAATACCCCTTAAAATGCAATCAAATGGCATCATCAATCATTTTACCTTCTGAACAAGAAACTGTGATGATAGCCAAATGTTCACTATGGTCAGCCACCAAATCCAATAAAACATTAAATCCAGTTAAGGATAAATCCTCAATATCTGTCAGATTTACCATCTCTTTATAAATTCATTGTTACTATCACAATTCCTATTCTCATCTTCTATTTTCTGAACTATTTAAATAAGCTTTTAGTTGATTTCCCTTTCACCAGTGTCTCTTAACTAGTTCATTCACATTTCCACAAAATTTATCTTTGTGAAATATACATTTACTTACTGCATGATTTTGCTGTTTCTCCTTTGCCTACTGCTCAACTTTTAGCTCCTAAGAAAAGTATTTAAGAACATATATGATCGACTTCCAAGTTTAGGCTGACATTTCCTGTTTTGACTCCTTTGCTTTAGCCATTCTACGATTATGCCCTGATTATACGTGAGCCTTCATTCACTATTCAACTTAGAATGTATAGCTTCTCAAATAAAGCCATGATAAACTCTTTGTACCTTGGACCTATCTTCGATGCCATCATTTTATTCTAAATCAACCTTTTTGTCTTCATAATTTGTCATGCCAATCACAACTTGTTTATATATTAACTTATAACACAAAGTATTGTGGTTATGAATATTCTTGTGTTTGTTTTACTTTGAACTCTTCAAAGGATAAGTAAAGTTTTTCATTTTATCTTCCCAGTTTGGGCATTATTGCAAACAAGTAAGAGGCACTCAATATGTGTTTGTTGAATGAGTTACATAAATGGTAATACTAATACTTTACTATCACCCCAACTGAATGTATTATTTAGCCATTATTAAAATTTGTCATCTGATTAGTCTATGTTATGTCAGCAACTGTGCTGAATTTTAGCATATATTATCTCATTGAATCTCCTACAACAACAGTACCAGGTCATATTTTTACATTCATTTTACATATTAGAAAAGGGGGATTGAGTATTTTATCCGAGGTGATACAGCCTTTCTGATAGCAAATCCTATGCTCTTAGTCTCAACATCATACACTACCCTCCAAAATACTAAATCCAATTTTGCTTCCAAAAATTAATTTTCCATATCACTAACTTATTTAGCATTTTCTATAGAACTTGAACATGTCACTTAGATTTTCTGAGTCACAGTTACTCATTATTTTACAATGATTTTGAAAACCAAATGGGGTAATGCAAACTGCAACTTTTCACTGCAATTTTTGTTATTATAACTCAGCAATTTTTTAAAAAAGGTTTTTATATCAAATTGACCATAAATTCTGTGACCTAGGATCTTAACTTCTTTGTGTTTATTCTCCTTATCTATAAATGAGCATAATGATAAATATCAATTAGCTCATCAAGTTGTTGTGAGGAATCATTCAGTCATTAACTGTGTAACACTCAATGATGAAAATCTAGTAAATAGTTAAAATATCTTAGCTTCTATGTTTAATATTATTGCTATAATGTTACAAATATCGTTTTTTATTATTTACTTTTGCCAACATAATATTAGAATTACTATCAGGCTAAATCATTCTTTAAATGAAGCACAAGTTTGAATTTTTACATTGGGAGTTCATTGAAGATTTTTTTTAACATAATATGATCAGATCTGTACCTCTATAGAATCCCTCTGGCATAAAGATAGATATGTAGATCAATGAAACAGGCTTGAGATCCAGAAATAAGTGATTAAATTGTTTTGGACAAGGGTGACAAATTAATTCACTGAGGAAAAAAATAGCCTATTCAATAAATAGTGTTGGGACAAATAGTATCTACAAGTAAAAGAATGATTTGGATTTCTATCTTGTACCATATATAAAAATTAACACAAAGTGGATTATAGGCCTAAATGTAAGAGCAAAAACTGGTAGAAGGAAAAATAAGGGTAAATCTTTATGACATTGGATAGACTAGGGATTGTAATATTTATGACACTAAAAGCATGGCAACAAAATATAAAAGAGACAAAGTGAACTTCATCAAAATTAAATGTCTCTGTTATGAAGAATACCATTGACTGAAAAGACAACCAAAAGAAAGAAAGAAAACATCTGCAAATAATATATCTGATAAGGAAATTATATCTACAATATATAAAGAACTCTGACAATTCAATAGTATACAAAGAGCCCAATTAAAAAATGGGCAAATGATACAAATAGATATTTCTCCAAAGAAAATATATGAATGGCCAATAAATTCATGAAATATTCTCAACTGCAGAACTGATTAGAATAATGCAAATCAAAACCACAATGAGACACCCCAACACATCCACTAGTATGGCTACAATTAAAGACAATACTTGGTGTTTGTGATGACATGGACAATATGGGACATTCATGTAATTGCTAATAGGGACATAAAATGGTATAGACATTTTAGAAAACATTCCTTAAAATATTAAACATAAATTTGACATATATAAAACCTCAGAAATCTACTGCCAAGTATATACTCATGAGAAATAATACCAAATGTCTATGCAAACACTTGTACACAGATGTTCATAGCAAGATTATTCACAATAGCAAAAAGATGAAACAAACCAACTGTCCCTCAAATGATGACTGGGTAAAGAGAATATGGTATAGTTATCGATATAGTCATAAAAATTATGAACGCTAAACATAGATGTCTTGAAAATATGTTAAGCAAAAGAAGCCAGTCATAATATACCATATATTTTATGATTCCATTTATATGAAAGGCCCAGAATAGGCACACCCATCAAGATGTAAAGTAGATTAGTTTTAACTTTTGTCACAGTGGATGGAGAAAGAATATTAATAAGCCTGATAAAGGAAATAGGACTTCTGTTGGAGTGTTAGCAATTTTCAAAAATTATAATGTGAACGTTACACAAATTTGAATATTCTAAAATTTTTTTACTATACATTTTAAAAGTAATTATAAGGTGTTTGAATTTTATCTCAATAAATCTGTTTTAAAAACTTTCATCAGATGTTTAATATTTTACATAAAATACTAGCAGTTTGTGGTTTCTTAAAAGTATTACTTCCAATGCTGATATTAAATCTTTATATTAATATCTATATAATTAAATTGCCAACATTAGTCTAAGACTATCAGAAATGTTTTCATGGTATTGTTGGGAGAAAGGTGGTAAAGAAGAAAGTTTCCAGTGGTACTACATCTTAATGTATTCAAAACCCAGCCAGTAATATGGCAGATCAACTCACTGAAAAAAAAATAAGCAAAGTATTTTTCATTGCTACTCAATAATGCACAGGTATCCCGTCCATGGAAACTCTTAAGAGTTACACATTCTTTTTTCAGTTTTAATGATGACCAACGCAACTAGTCGGCACTATACAAAAATTTACATTGTTCACATACAGGCAGTCCCCTACATATGATGGTTTGACTTATAAATTTTTGACTTTACAGTGATGTGAAAGCAATACACATTCACAACACCATTATACATTGAGGAAGATCTATATATTAAAGGACATCAAAAGGCACACATTAAAAGGTGACATTTAGCATATGAAAGTTATTTATCATTAAAAGAAGAAAATACATAACAAGATTCATAAATGTAAACACCAGGACTACCCTATTTCTTTTACAATTTAGTAATCTAAACATTGAGAACAAGTGTTTAAAAAAATTATAGCAATTTGACATTGCTGTGGCATCCTGAGTATAAAATATAGTATAAAATTAGGTCTTGTTGAAATAATATAGTGAGGAGCATCTGTCAGCTGTTAATTAGCTAATCATAATAGGACCATTCTACAATGTTTAATATTTTAATGTTAAGTTATCAACTGTAGTCTCTTTGTGTGTAAAAACTCTTTGGAGTTTAGTTTTTTTGTAGAAATATTTACTAATGGTGCAGCAGCCTGTATACAAATCAATACACTGCTTTTTTCATGGAGAAAATGTTGCTCATTGATTCTGCACCCTCCTCAAAAAACAAAACAAACAAACAAACAAAAAAAAACCACAAAGCAACAAAACACTGTTTAGTAGCACAGTAAAACTTGTGAACTGTTTACAGCTAACACACTGCAATTTTTCCTTTATTATGTGAAAGCTAATCATCCATACTTGTACATGGAGTGTCACAGTAGTTATTTAGGAGATAATTTATGCTAAGAATTTTGAGCTGCAAAATGTTATGCAATTGTGTTTACAAAAAGTAAGTAACCAGACTGTTCTTAATGTTTTAATGACATGAGCTAGACACCCATATTTGCTGCATTGCCTGTACCTTGAATTTTTCAATAATTCTAATACCTCCATGAGAGTAAGGGACACATGTTTTTTAATGAGAGATAAGATCCAAAGACAAAAATAAAAGTTAGAAAAGTAGAATTTCTGTAGATTGTTACCATGTGCCTCATAATTTTTAACGATCATTATCAAAGAAGATGATGATCTATGAAAGTTATCAATGAAAACTTTACAAATTTGATAAAATGTTTAAAATTTTATTTTCCATTAATAATGAAATTTATAAAAATTTTGAATTTAAATTTTCTACATATTAAAAGAAAGCATACAAAAATTTATGGACCCAAGATCCATTGTTTTTCATTGAAAGGTATACATTTAAATATAAATTACAAAAGAAGTAGTTGGAATTGGCTACTGACAAATGATTATTTTTTTAAAATATAGCACTATTTTCTTCATTGTGAATAGATTATATTAAATATCTTCTTCCAATCTCATCAACATACATGTGTGAGAATATTTCCTCATTGAATGTTATTGAAACAAAACATAGAAACAATTTAGATATCCATTATCCCTTGTGAATACCATTATCATTAATCTAAGATTAGGTAAATTAATGAGCAAGAAACAAGCTCATTGTTACATTAAACTACTTTAAATATTGACATAGTGTTTGTTCAAAGCATGTCTATCCACTTAATATGGGGAATCATTGTCTCGGTGATAATTTCTGTTTAATTATAATTGCAGAATGACAAAATGTTTCAAGCATAATAGTGACTCCCAGCGTTAGCTGTCTATGTGTGATTGTGCTCTATCAATGAACAGCATTTACAGTTTTCTGTTACATTGTTTTGATTATATTTATTGAAATGTAATTTCTTGTATGTAGGATCTTATAATTTAAGAACTTCTGCTTGCGATCTGTAACTATTTTGCTTTGCAACTCACTTTTTTAAGCAAATAATTTTGTTACATTCAAAATAAAACAGCTTAGAAAAATGTTTTTAAAATTGGTTGAACACAACAGATGTTTAAAAGTGCCTAAGAGGGCATCTCCTCTGTCCCTCCTCTTGCCAAAGCCTTTCTCAGAAGAAAAAAAAGCAAGGATGTGCCCACCGGAAACACACGCTGTCCTCTGATAAAGAAGCCTCCTGGAAACAGGGACTGTTGACTTCCCAACCAAAAAGTTCTCAGACCACTTCCAGGTCCTCTGCTCACCTCCTCCCTAGGTCTGACCTCACAAGGTCAAATCACACCCTGATTTGTGCATCCCTTACGCTCGCTGAAAGTGATTAAATGGCAGATGTTTCAGAGACTGTTAAGAAAGCTCAATTTGTAGGCTAGGGTGTCCATGTATGTGTGAGAGAGGTGCAATATACAACTCAAGTTGGTAAAGGAATTAGGACAAGACACTGGCCTGGAGTTAGGGGGAAGAGATGTATTTTTCTAGAGAACCATGTTCCTAAGGACCATCTGGCCACTCAGGTCAATTGAAAAATATATTTGTCAAGATAGAAGTTTAGAGTTTGTTTTGTTTAATGATTCAATAACTTAATTATAACTTTTAAATATTTAGACATATGGAATGTGAGTCTTTATGTATACTCCTACCCTAGTCTCATGAAATGGTCAGGGTAGATCTGACAATCACCATTTATGATCAATGTTAATTTATTCATTCAGCAAATGTTGATTTAATCCCTACCATGTGTCAGGCACTGCTTCAGGAGTTGAGAATATATCACTAAAACAAAACAAAAGTTGTACATTTCATAAACATTTTTCTGAGGAAAAGTTGGCTATATTTAATAAAGTTGAACATGCTCATATTAAATGCAACAGCCATTCTGTTCCTGGGGATATGTTTTAAATAATCTCTTACATATATATATGATGATACATAAAAATGTGTTTGTATCAAAAAATAGAAATAACATAAAAGTATGTCAAAAAGGAATTTAATCAATAAGATGTAAAATATTTATAAATGTAATACTATACAGCACTAATAAACAAAAAAACTAGGCATACATATATAACAAGTGTTGGTGAGGGTGTCAAGGAAAGGAAATCCTTTTGTGTTGTCGATAGGTATATAAATTGGTTTAGCCACTGTAGAAAACAATGTGGAGATTCCTTAAAACATTTTAAAAACAAAACTACCATTTAATCCAGCAGTCCCACTTCTGAGTATATATTTAAAGGGGATAAAATCAGTATATTGAAGAGATATATGCACTCCCATGTTCATTAAAGCATTATTCACAATAGTCAAGACATGGAAGCCACCTTAGTGTCAATGGATGAATGAAGAAAATGTTTTTATATATAATTTATATATAATATATATAATATATTTATAGTAGGTTTTATTATATATATATAATTATAATTATATGCTTATGTATTACACTTTTTATATATACATAAACTAGGATATTATTTAGCTAGTATAAAAAGAAATCCTGCCATTTGTGACACCATGGACAAACCAAGAGGACATTATGCTAAGTGAGATAAGCCGCACACAGAAAGGCAAATACTGTATGGTATCACTTATATGTAGAATATAGAAAAGTCAAGCTCAGTGAAGCAGAGTAGAATGTTGTTGGCCAGGGGTTGCAAGTGGGGGAAGTGGGGAGATATTAGTCAAAGAATATAAACTTTCAATTATGAGATGAATAAATTATGGAAATATAATGTACAGCATGGTGACTGTAGTTAATAATAATGTATGGTATACTGAATGTTGCTGAGAGTAGAATTTAAGAGTTCACATCACGAGAAAAATAAGGTGACTATGTGAGATGATGAATGTGATAATTAGCTTGACTGCAGCAGTCATTTCACAATGTATATGCATATCAAATTATCACATTGTACACCTTAAATATACACAATTTTTGTTAATTATACCTCAATAAAGCTGGAGAAAAGATCAGTATAAATAAAATGAATGGCAAGTAATTTCAAAAATATATACATTACAATATTTAGATGGCATTTAGAAATATGCATAATGCTTAGGATATATATAAATTGAATTAAAGTACTCATAAATCCATGAAAACAATAAAACTCTGTTCTAGATAATGTTTACTCTGGCAGAGGGTTAGTGTTGAGGTTTGGTAGGGAAAGACTACACAAGAGCATCCAAACTTTTTGGTTATATGTTAAATCTTAATTTAGTTATTAGTATTATGGATGCTCATTGTCATTCTTTACTTTTATTTGTAAGTCTTAAAATATTTTAAAATAAATTAGAAAAAAATAAAGACTATCAAGAAGAATTATATTAGCTTCAATTGCCCAAGGTTATATATTTCCTCTAGCAGAGCTTTTGAAGAAATGATTATAATGGTTGGATTTATGGCAGCTATAAGTTTTTTGTTTTTGTTTTTTTTCCTATAGTGGAATAACAATGGTGGTATAGTTCTGTACTGGTGATAAGAAGGCCATGTTTGTGGGCTTGGATGTGTGTGGATGAAAAGAACTTGAGTATATTAAAGGCAAATTCTCCTAGGAGACAAGATGAATTATCTAGGAGATTTAGAATTCATCACGAATGATAATAGAATTAAATTCACTAGTTGTTTTGTCTCTATGTCTCAGTTTCTCTTTACCTCACTTCCATCCTTCTTTACCTTTTCTTTATTCTGTTTTAGAAAGATGAAGCAATAATAGTTTGGAATAAAAATAATACCAATTTCTAAGCAGCATCTGGAGGAGAAAAGTATATAAAGTAGTTTTGAGGACAAAGCCAAGTTTCCATGAAGATAAATAAGTCATTTAGTTAAAAAAATAAATAAATAAATAGAGGGTGCTAGATTACCTGTTTAGAATAGAATAGAGTGATAACAAGCACTGGAAAATTCTAGATGGGCAGAAAGCAATGGGGGATCAGTCAGGGGACTGTCGCACAGACATCAGGCTGTTAGAATTTTGAAAAAGTAGGTAGACACTTTTGCACAACATACATAATATGGACTTAAAAACATATTGCCTTATTCATAACATTTTTTGTGTTATAAAATCTTTATACCCTATGTAAAGGATGGAAGTTTGTCTTGATCTCTCATAACCTCTATAGTTCACGCTACAGCATCTTGCAGTAAATAAAACGTTCAATAATACTTATTACAGAAATACATTACTGTGGAATATTTT
Source organism: Platanista minor (assembly GCA_004363435.1). Classification (NCBI taxonomy): domain Eukaryota; kingdom Metazoa; phylum Chordata; class Mammalia; order Artiodactyla; family Platanistidae; genus Platanista; species Platanista minor. The sequence goes on from RJWK010000993.1 coordinate 29,822, forward strand.
AGTAAATATATTTGAAAGACTATGCTTTTACATAAAGTGTATAAATGATAGTAATAAATTATAGTTTCAAAAGATTTCACTGGTTTATGACTCTATTCTAAATTTTACAAATGAGAACTATACTAGTTCAAAATAGAATAAATAAAATTAAAATTAAATAAAATAACAACTTGAGATCTTTCCAAGGATATAAGTCAAAATACAGAACATCAATATCTCCCATTTTTAAAAAAAGGTTGTTATTTAATGATTCATTAATTCACTCATCCAATTGTTTTTATAGTAAATATTTGTTAAGTGTTTACTCTGTGTATGGTAATAACTTAAGTAGATTTCCAAATAGATTTAAATTGTATAACAAAAAGGGGGGGAATTAATTAAAATCAGATCAACAAATCCCTTAGTCTTTAACTCAGTTAGATTTATTTTTTTAATTGTTATTTATTTATTTATTTATTTATTTTACATCTTTATTAGAGTATAATTGCTTTACAATGGTGTTAGTTTCTGCTTTATAACAAAGTGAATCAATTATACATATACATATGTTCCCATATCTCCTAGATTTATTTTATACAAAGATAAAATTTTTGTTTAAATTCCTTTATTTCTCTAACATACTTCCACAAAAGTTTAAGTCCATTGTACTTCTGATGTACAAAATTAATTTTAATCATTGTCTTCTAACACATTTTAACAAATCAGAGTTTAAGGAGTTAATTTATGACGTTATAAACATGTCTGTGTCTTCACTGTAGTTCTCACTCAAAGGCTAAAGCAGTATCCTTGATCCACTTATATTTATTCCCAAAGTATTAATCTAATTTTACTTTCTCATGAGAGTTGTTCACATAAAATTTTTATTTTAATACTTCAGAATAATCTGGCATCTTTATTCCTAACTCATCATACATCACAGAGTTTGTTTTCTGGCATGCATCTTGTTCTCTTTGGGCTGCAGTAAATTTATTTTAAAATTACATTTAAGATTCATTGAGGTCAGATGCCCTTGACAAAAAGGTGTCCTTCCTCTGGTTTACAAAACTCGCAAAATGGCTTTTAACATAATTTTTCTTTATGATCTTTTAACAAAAACTGTCACACATTTTACTACAACTTTATATTCTTCATGGAAATTTTTAATTTTTTTTAACTCAAACTTAGATTTATCAAGGGTTATGACTAAATTGGCATGAATATTCAAATCTACATGTGTGGCCAAATAGCCCAGAGATTGCTTCACAAGACATTATTTTCCTGATCATGGGGAATATGTATGCATGAATGTGTATATTCATACACAAAATACACAAATATACATATATACATGCATATATATGTGTATATACATACATATATATTTCTCTATAAAATTAAACCTCCACATCCATTCCATGTTATTTTGTCTAAAGCACTTAAGTCTTGATTATTTGCATTCAGAAGCACTTATTTTGATACCATTAGTCTGTGATATTAATACCAATCTACATTCCAGGGAAAAATACATACAAGAACTCTTTATGCAAATATTTTACTTTATTTTATCTGCTGTACTAATGGGATATCATAATACCAAAAATATGAATAGAGTTTTAGAGGCCATTAAGACCACACTCTTATCTAATGCTTATATCATCCCAGCAACATTGTGCCCATGCTTCTGTGGTCATTTGTGTTCCATCTGAATATACTTCTGATAAAGAATTCATTACTTTCCCAAAACAGAATATTATGTTTCAGGACAGATCTAGTATTATTAAAAATGCTCATGAACTTCTCATACCCATCCACTGGTTCTGATACAGAAAGAAAAATCTGATATTTTCTTTCTGTGTGACATCTATGTGAATTCCTGAAGCCAGTGGTCTCATAATCCTCTGTGTCATTCTAAGCCACATACCTTCATTTTAAGCCATTCTCAAGCTCAACTCAGTTTATTTTTTCCATGGCCTTTTAGATTCTTTTACACTACTTGTGTTTACACAAAAGACAGCTGTATCACATGTCAATCACTTTCTTGGAATGGAATATAAATACAAAACATATAATAGTATTAGTGCTCCATTTGTCCATTTAAGTTTCAATAAGCCCACTGTAATCTGACGTTTCTTTCATTTATACCATTTTATTAATCTTGTCTCTTTTCCTGTAAGATTATAAACACCTTTGAGGGCAAACTCCCTGTGTCATTTATGTTAGTATTTTCAGAGTGTCAAGAGTTATGTTTGCGTATCAGAGATATTCCACAAATGCCTGTTTAAGTAACATTTATAAGTGTACTTGAATCTTTGTAAAAATTAAGATGATACCACATTACTAACTTTTGAGTTACTGGTCATAACCTATAAAAATTATTGAATATCTTTAATTGAAAAACTGTAAAATAAAAATAACATTTTATACTTTATCTCTGTTATAATTGATTTGCAAGAGAATACTTGTGGTTAGTCTTAACTTGAGATATTAAATCATATGAATTACCATTAACTATTACTCTATTTTCATTAAAAAATGAGAATGCATTTACAACCTCGATTAACAGATAATATGTTTATGGTTTGCCTGATTAAAAATGTGGTAGCTTGGGCTTTCCTGTTGGCGCAGTGGTTGAGAGTCCACCAGCTGATGCAGGGGACACGGGCTCGTGCCCCAGTCCGGGAAGATCCCACATGCTGCAGAGCGGCTGGGCCTGAGAGCCATGGCCTCTGAGCCTGCGCATCCAGAGCTTGTGCTCCACAACAGGAGAGGCCACAACAGTGAGAGGCCCGCGTACCACAAAAAAAAAAAAAATGTGGTAGCTCAAGTGGCTTATTTCCCCAGTGGAAAATATAAAGTCTTATTTTTGGATTTACTTTAAAAGAGACTTGTGGGATATTGGCCTTCACTTATTCATATGCCAACATTATAATTTTTGTAACATTTAATTACTACCTCTATTAACATTTTATTAACATTTTTTAAAAATTGAAATTAAGTCAACTATTCTTTTAAAAGTTAGGTTCATTCTAAGCTATAGTGTCTTTGAAATCATGAGTTTTCTACGCCAGTTATATTTACTATAATTTGCATTAAAATGGATACAGCAACATTACAAATTTAAAAATGCTCATCTGTATCACTTAAAAATAATCTTACACATCACCATTCATATACATATGTAAGATATTGTATGGAGAGATTATTTTTCTTGTCCTACAATTGTCAGTTGTAGCCTAAACCTGAAAAAAAAAATGAAATGAGATCTTAAATATCTCCTTTTATAGAGATACAATAAAAGCTACAATACGTTAGTTGCAGGCACCTCCCTTAATGCTCATTCAAAGGTGATTGTACACAGTCTGATAATCCCAAACAGTACTCAAACAAAAGCCTTTAAAAGAATCTTGAGCTGTGGTCCCAAATGTGAGTACTCTGCCTCTCTCTTCCCCACTTTGTCTATATCAGGCTAAAGACAAAATAGGGAGGCTTCAAGAATACTACTTGTATTTGTTTTTCTATTTTTGACAGTCTCTAGGTCCATCCACATCTCTACAAATGATGCAGTTTTGTTCCTTTTTATGACTGAGTAATATTCCATTGTATATATGTACCACATCTTCTTTATCCATTCATCTGTCGATGGGCATTTAGGTTGCTTCCATGACCTGGCTATTGTAAGTAGTGTTGCAATGACCATTGGGGTGCATGTGTCTTTTTGAATTATTTTCTCTGAGTATATGCCCAGTAGTGGGATTGCTGGTTCACATGGTAGTTTTATTTTTAGTTTTTTAAGGAACCCCCATACTGTTCTCCATAGTGGCTGCACCAATTTACATTCTCACCAACAGTGTAGTAGGGTTCCCTTTTCTCCACACCCACTCCAGCATTTATTGTTTGTAGATTCTGGGATGATGGCCATTCTGACCAGTGTGAGGTGATATCTCATTGTAGCTTTGATTTACATTTCTCTAATAATTAGTGATGTTGAGCATTTTTTTCATGTGCTTGTTTGCCATCTGTATATCTTCTTTGGAGAAATGTCTATTTGGTCCTTTAGACCATTTTTTTGCTGGGTTGTTTGTTTTTTTGATATTGAGCCACATGAGCTGTTTGTATATCTGTATGTCTGTTGCTTCATTTGCAAATATTTTCTCCCATTCTGAGGGTTGTCTTTTCATCTTGTTTATGTTTTCCCTTGCTGTGCAAAAGCTTTTAAATTTAATTAGATCCTGTTTTTTAATTTTTGTTTTTATTCTTATTACTCAAGAAGGTGGGTGAAAAAAGATCTTGCTGCATGCAATTTATGTCAAAGGGTGTTCTGCCTATGTTTTTCTCTAATAATTTTATAGTGTCTGGCCTTACATTTGGGTCTTTATTCCATTTTGAGTTTATTTTTGTGTATAGTGTTAGGAAGTGTTCTAATTTAATTCTTTTACATGTAGCTGTCTGGTTTTCCCAGCACCACTTATTGAAGGGACTGTCTTTGCTCCATTCTATATTCTGGCCTCCACTGACTAGAGCATCTAGTCTAACATTTACTATAAGTGATGAGAATGGTCATCCTAATCTAATTCCTCATCTGAGCAGCAAAAATTCAACCTTTCACAGTTTAGTCTGGTAGTAGCTATTATAGAGTATTATATTAATTGGGTTTTGGATGTTAAACCAACCTTATGTTTCTTCTCAAATCAGAAATCTGGAAGCCATACTTGTAGTCTTGAAATCCTATCCATTGCCCTAAGCTCTAACATTCTGTTTATTCCATGTCAGTAACATATTTTCTCATGTCTACTACTTTCACCTTAGTCTTAAATTATTTCATGTCTTTTCTTACTTGGATTACTGCAAGAGCCTCTTAATTTATTTGTCTTTGCAGTTCCTTTTTTTGCTTCCCTCCAGTATATTATCCATGGTATATTCATATAGTCATTTTAGATCATAAACATAATCATGTTACTCTCACACTTAAAATACTCCAGTGACTTTTTTTGGTATAAAGTATGAACTCCTTAGAAAGTCTTTAATTAATTTTTCTACAAATTTGACTCTCTAGTTACCATGATTTTGTGAAGAATCCGCATTTATTTGAAATATTAATTAGTTAAAATGTTCTATCTACCACTACAACAGTTAAAGTAGGGTTATTTTCTTTCTTCAATACCTGGTCACTAGTACCCAGTTATGAGAACTAGACTCTATTAAATAACCAGTCACATCTGTGGCTTTAAATTTAAAACAAGGAACAGGGGGTTAAATAATTGTTAAAATCCCTGAGAAATAGGCAGCACTGTCTTTCAGTGGTACTGTGTTCTATATGTCCTACAGCATTGACAGTACACTAAATAGAATTTTTTCTACTTAAAATGAATAGGTTATTCTTCCTTCATTTTGGCCTTAAATAGCAGTTTTAGTTTCTGTCTGTTTTCCAAGTTTGATTCTTCAGTTTCCCCTTGATTCTGTGAGCATTTGCTATAGCTCTAATAATAAGAAAATTCTCTAATAATTATATTGCACAGTTCCATTCCTTGCAATCCTGAATATGGGCAAATACATGGACTCGATTTAATACCTGGCTGCTTCACCTGTCTTTGATATTGTCTTTACATACTCCTTCCCACTCCATCCCTAAACCTTAGTTATAATGAGATACTTTTTATTTATCATTCATGTTATTTTCTTCTCATACCTCCAAGTCTTCACACATTCACTGAATATATGAATATTTATATCCCACTTTTTGCCCTGGTAATTTCTACTGACCATTAGCACTTATCTAATGTAATTATCTCTTTCATTCACCATCCACTTGCTGAGACTTTAATACTTGCCAACATCTATATTATTTGCTCTTTACACAAAAGTTAAAAAACCAACAAACAAACATAAACCCCCAAAACATATTTTCTGTTTCATGGAATTTTATAATCTGAATGTGAAAAAAATGATAAAAAGTGTATTCAGATTTACATAGAAGTATTGATATTATGGGTCCTGCATAAAAGAAAGAAAAAAAAAATGACTAAGTTGGGATGAAAGGGCACAAGTAAGAAACCTCTTCAAGGAGAGCCTTTTGGGAACTGTTTGCACACCCAGGCTCTAACTACTAATCCTGGGTTAGGTCTCCTACTCTGATCTTTCTTATCATCATCCTGAATATATCCTTATCATAGAACTTAAAAATATAAGCATATGCATTTGTTTTCTTATCTATTTATTCTCCAACTGTTTATTACTGGGAGTAAGAACTAAGTATTATTTAACTTTGTTTCTTCAAACAATAAAAAATTAATTATGAACTACTATGGTACAATTCTCTGTAAGAAAAATGTGCTACATCAAGCTAAAAAAAAATACAGATTCAGTGCAATCACTATCAAAATTCCAATTCTATTTTTCACGTAAATAGAACAAACAATCCTAAAATTTGTATGGATCCACAAAGACACTGCATAGCCAAAGCAATCTTGAGAAAGAAGAACAAAGCTCAAGGTATTATGCTCTGTGATCTCAAACTCTATAACAAAGCTATAATAATTGAAAAAGACACATAGAACAATGGAGCATAAAAGACAATTCAGAAATAAACCCACACATCTATGGTCAGTAAATTTATGACAAAAGAGCAAAGGAAAAGATAGTCTCTTTAATAAATGGTTTTGGGAAAATTGGACAGCCACCTGGAAAAGCATGAAATTGGACCATGATGTTATATCACCCAAAAATATTAACTTAAAATGAATTAAAGACTTGAATCTGAGCTCTGACATCATAAAGGTCCTAGGAGAAAACATAGGAGCAAATCTCCTTGATATTGATTTTAGCGATGATTTTTTGGACTTGACAACAAAAGCAAAAATAAAGAAGTGGGACCACATTAAACTAGAAAGCTTCTGCATAGTAACGAAAACCATTAACAAAAATGAAAAGGCAACCTACAGACTAGGAGAAAATATTTTCAAATCACATATCTGATAAGGGATTGGGTTAATATAGGCAGAAGATATGAATTTCCCAAAGAAGTCATACAGATGACTTACAGTTACATGAAAAGATGTTCTACATCATTAGTCATCAGTAAAATGAGTCAAAACTGCAATGAAGTATTACCTCACATTTGTTAACATTTCTATTATCAAAAAGGTGAAAATTACAAGTGTTGGTGAGAGTGTGAACAAAAGGGAACCCTTGTGTGATAGGAATGTAAACTGGTGCAGCCACAATAGAAAACAATATGGAGGTTTCTCAAAAAATTAAAAATTCAGCTGCCATATGATCCAACAATCCTACTTCCGGGTATTTTTCCTAAGAAAACTAAAATACAAACTTGAAAAGATATATGCATCACCATGTTCATTGCAACATTATTTGCAATAACATAAATATGGAAATAAACTAAGTTTTCACCTATGGATGAATGGATACAGAAACTGTGAGATATATATATGTATATGTATACCTGTATGCATATACATATAGATATGCATATATATGCACATATATACATACATACACACATATATATATAATTCAACCATAAAAAATGAATCGTGCCATTTGCAACAGTATGGATGACCCTTGAGGGAATTTTACTAAGTGAAATAAGCCAGACACAGGAAGACACATACTTTATGATCTCACTTATATGTGGAATCTAAAAATGTCTGTCTCGTAGAAACAGAGTAGAAGGTGATTGCCAGGAGCTAAGAGTGGGGGAAATGGGGAGATGTTGGTCAAAGAGTACCATTTTTTAGTTATAAGATGAATAAGTTCTGGGGAATCAATTGTACAGCATGGTGACTATAATTAATAATATTTTATACTTGAAAGATGCTGAGAGTAGATCTTAAGTGCACTGAAAAATGGTAAATATCTGAGGTGACAGATGTGTTAACTGTATTATGATACTGATTTCATAATATATCAAATCATCACGTTGTACATCTAAAATATATACCATTTTATCTGTCAATTACATCTTAATAAAGCTGGGAAAAAATAATGAAAACTTTCATTAGTTTTTGAGTTCTTACAATGTACCAGGTGCTTTACTAAGTGCTTTAGGTATACAAATTCACTGAATCCCCACAAACCTATATGAAATGGGATATGATAACAATTTTACAGGGAGAAAACTGAGGTGCAGTGACTTATGTAGCTATTAAGTAAAACATTCAGTCTTTGAAACTAAGCAGTTTGTTTCTATAACCCACTTTCTGATCCTCTAAACTATACTCTCTCTCAAATGAACATATATCATCATTATTCTTCATCCGTTTAAAAAAATCTTACATATTTCAATAAATTACTTCTTTATTTCCCCTTCTTATTGGTCATCTTTCTAATATAAGTCAGAAATTTTGGAAGAGTGAGCTTAATGAGAATGATATAGAATTTAGCCAAATTTGCTAAGGATATACTCAAGACATGACAATGCCATTTTGATAAACAATTTAGGGCAGAAGATGTGTAATGTAATGGGTCTTTGAAGAAAAAGATGATATGGTGTCATGATTCCAGAGGTAACATGGTTTTAAAATAAGCAAAAATCAGCAGTCCTGACAACTAAATAATGCAGTTTTGTTTGTTTTTTTTTCTATTAACACATATGATAAAGATATACAAAGATAAAAATATATTTGCTTTTTATAGAGGCATCACTAAACTAAGTAAATATATATGTCTGATGCATCAGTGCAAAAAGAGGGACAAATGCAGATGGGAGATTGTTTTATTGAAAACTAATAAATGCTTATATATAATGGACATAATGTATAGATACAAATACAGCAGTTTCACTGATAATGTTTTTTTTTAATTCAGGAAGCATGGCTGTGTGAGTGTGTGTGTGTGTATGTGTGTGCTTATATTTATGTATTATGCCCTATCCTTTATCTATTTCAATGTAGTTAAGTATGCCCTTTATTCATTCCAATATAAACACTTTTTGCCATAAAGAAAAAAAAAATGATACTGAAAGTTCATCATAAAATATTCCTTATGTGTTAAGCAGTAGTGATTTATACAATATCTGCATTTAAGTGAAAAAATTCAGTGAATTAAATAAATATTTCATGTTTGGTTCAAAAATGTTCTCCTTCACTCCTACCTATCTTAATGGGCAAAACTCAGGAAGACCAAATTGTTTTGGATTGCTGAAATGTTTTATGAATTCAATTTGATTGCAGTCATGCTCAATAGTTTGCTTGTTTGTCTGTTTGTTTCTTGAAAGAGATGAAAGGAGAGGTTCAGTCCCTTTTTTCAGAATATAGTGTCTTTTTATTGTTAATACCAAGCTTTTCAAACATCATTACCTCTCTTCTTAGAAGAGGAGAACATCTAAACTTCTGATCAGAATTGTTAGACATTTACATAATCTTCTGAAGGCTTAAATAAGACTGAGATTCAAAGAAAGAAACAACATATATTCTGCTGAAAGCTCAGTAGGTTTCAAAGTTGTAATAAACACATAATGTTGTATATTAAATGTTTTTCTACAGAATTTAATACTTTTTCCTTCCCTATCATATGCACATGAAATGTATATGGGAGGGCCTCATCTCACCAGATGAGGAGCATAGTAGGTATTAACTGAATATTCCTTAAATCGAAATCTGAAAATTTAAAAATATATATTTTAATATTAATGAAGATATCACACTTTGTATCTGTACTCTCTTCCCTGGGCCACACATGGGCTAAGAACCTGGTAAGAACCTTGTCACTTGGGGTTTAATTTAGCCCAGAGACCATTTTTGTTTATCCATAGGTTTTTTTTTTTTTTTTTTTTTTGCTGTACGTGGGCCTCTCACTGCTGTGGCCTCTCCCGTTGCGGAGCACAGGCTCCGGACGCGCAGGCTCAGCGGCCATGGCTTACGGGCCCAGCCACTCCGCGGCATGTGGGATCTTCCCGGACCGGGGCACGAACCCGCGTCCCCTGAATCGGCAGGCAGACTCTCAACCACTGCGCCACCAGGGAAGCCCTATCCATAGGTTTTTAAAATTCAATTTATTTAAACTAAAATGAAACAAAAACAAAAACTGTTCACAGAAATACAGAGACTAATCATTTAAGGAAGGAAACAAAATGTACTATGCACATTCCACGGACTTTACTTAATGATATATCTGTATTTTAATTTTTCAAACTTCCAAATATGTATTTTCTGATGTTAAACTATTTTGTACATGTCACTGTCAATGCTGAGTTCTTCTCTAGTAGAGTCCATGTTTTATAAAATATTTACTCAAGATTGTTTTGGACTCAGGACAAATTTCTAAATCCCTCTACTTTAATATTTTATTCAATCACAAAAATATACTAGAGTAAAAATGAATATTTAAAAAATTATATTGCCTAATTAATACATATCTCTGGGATATTTTCCTTAAAAAAAACAAAGCTATACTTCAGGGGTCCCCAACCTTACCGGTCCCGTGACCTATTAGTGAGCAAAGCTGCATCAGCTGCTCCCCCTCACTCCCCATCGCTTGCATTACCACCTGAACCATCCCCCCACCTCCCCAGTCCATGGAAAAATTGTCTTCCATGAAACCAGTCTCTGGTGCCAAAAAGGTTGGGGACCGCTGCTATACTTTGTAAAAATATATATACATACATATTTGTTTATTTATATATATACACAAGTTCTTATAGACCAGTACAACTGCAAGCATTCTATAAATCATCCAATTCATTTTCTTTCTGTATTTATTCCTTGAAATGTCAAGATATCTGATGAAATACCTTCTTTGTTAAAAGAATATGTTTTGATCATTGTCCATACACCTAGGTATTAAAAACAAATTAACAAAATATCATCTAATCTTAAATAGATATATAGGAGCCTATAAAGCCTAGCAATAAGAAGTTAGTATATCAGGATGAAAAAAAAAAATAGACTTGTTTCTAATCAAGGCACTTCCTTTAAGTGAGTGAACCAGGTCAGAAATCTTAATCGAATTGAAATTCAGACCCTGGAGTAAGGTTCCAGGATTCAAAGACATACTAGTTACAGGCCTAGGCTTTGGCATCAGATAGTGCTGATTCTTTCCTGTATTAAATCCTCCCATTGTACTTTCCTGTATTTAATTTTTTGTCTGAATGTTCAATTAATAACTGTCTCTCCATTGGACTATAAGTACTGCTAGCACAGTGATCATTTCTGTTTTGCTCATATGACAACTAGGGACCAAAGCCAGTACTAAGAATATCATAGGCACACAATACATATTTGTTGAAGAGTTGTAGTTAAAAAAAATTATTTTGAATGTGGATTGTTGAATAACCAGGTCATATTCACATCACAGAACCTGTGATATACAAAAGGAAGAAATCTGTTTTATATCACTTTTTTGTAACATAATAGAAAACACTGAGGTGTTTCAGTAGTGAAGATGGGAATAAAGAGTTCATATTTTTTTAAGGATTTTAGGTTTTTCGTTTCAGCCCATTCTACTTAACAATCTCCTTTTAAGACATCATATTTTCAACTGACAGAGAATATAAAACTAACTTCTCTGCCACTTTGGTGTAATTGGCTTTTTAGCAAATTTTGCAAAGTAAAAGATGACATTTCTTGCTGTGAAGATTTATGCAAATGCATATATCCAGAATTTTCACATTTTATCATGTTTCCATGTTTGAGGACATTTATACTCTTCACTTTTTAACTTTTTAAAATGTGTATAAGTTTATTTCAAACTTTACTGAACTACGTTGCCTGGAATGTGTAGATAGCCTTGTTTGCAAACACCCTGATATTTTTAGTTGTACAGTTTTCCTTTCTATCTAATTTTGGAGCATTTTCTTCAAGGACTTTAGTGATTTGGACATTCCCATTTTATGAGACATGATGGATTTTTTTTTCGTCTTATATTTGAGTCTGACTGAAAGAAGGACTGAATAAATCAATATTTTAGAACATTCAATTGAGAACAAGCTTATTGTTTTGTTTATTCTTTAGTAGATTTCATTACCTTCCGTCTCATGATTAAACATGTTCGTTAACTGCAGTTATCTCCCTATGGTCAGGCAGGCAGTTCAGGCTTGCTCAATATTTCTTTTGTCCACTGACTCACTCATGTCCCAGGTCCCCAGTGAAGAAATATCAAAAATGTACAAAGTATCAAATGAGTTTGTGGTTAACATGAAATCTCAGAACTTAGTTTATTCTGTTGGAAAAGGTTCATTTCTCCTTTCATTGGTATTTAAAAATAGAGCTATGAGTTATAAAAAGGAAAACAATAATGACAACTAACACAATGAATTTAAGGCAAGAAAATATATAATGCTAAATTAAACTCCATAAATATCCAACAGCAAACAACTAATTATTGTCATACTGCTATTATTATTATTACATATTTGTATACTACTTGCTCCCAAACAGAAATTAAGACAGTTAAAAAATTAATATAAAAATATCTACAGGGCTTCCCTGGTGGCACAGTGGTTGAGAGTCCGCCTGCCGATGCAGGGGACACGGGTTCGTTCCCTGGTCCGGCAGGATCCCACATGCCGTGGAGCGGCTGGACCGTGAGCCAGGGCTGCTGGGCCTGCGCTTCCGGAGCCTGTGCTCCGCGGCGGGAGAGGCCGCAGCGGTGAGAGGCCCGTGTACAATAAATACTGGAGAAGCTGTGGAGAAAATGGAACCCTCCTACACTGTTGGTGGGAATGTAAATTGGTACAGTCCCAATGGAGAACAGTATGGAGATTCCTTAAAAAAACTACCATATGATCCAGCAATCCCACTCTTGGGCATATATCTGGAGAAAGCCATAATTCAAAAAGATACATGTACCCCGGTGTTTATTGGATCACTACTTACAATAGTTGGGACATGGAAGCAACCTAAATGTTAATCAACAGAGGAATGGATAAAGAAGATGTGGTATATATATATATATATATATATATATATATATATATATATATATACACACACACACACACACACACACACACACACACACACACACACAATGGAATATTAGTCAGCCATAAAGAAGAAGGAACTAATGTCACTTGCACTGACCTAGAGATTATCATACTGAGTGAAGTAGGTCACAAAGAGAAAGACAAGTATCATATGATATCACTTATGTGTGGAATCTAAAAAAAAAAATGGTACAAAGGAACCTATTTACAAAACAGAAATAGAGTCACAGATGTAGAAAACAAACTTATGGTTACCAAGGGGTAAAGGGGGAAAGGAATAAATTGGGAGATTGGGATTGACATATACAAACTACTATATATAAAATAAGTAACTAATAAGAACCTACTGTATAGCACAGTGAACTCTACTCCATATTCAGTAATGACCTATACGGGAACAGAATCTAAAAAAGAGTGGATATATGTATATGTATAACTGATTCACTTTATCGTACAGAAGCAATTAACACACTATAAATCAACTATACTCCAATAAAAATTAATAAATTAAATCAAAAGAAAAGAAAGTCCCCAATTTCAAAGAGTTCAAAGACAATTAGAGACACACAAATTTCAAAAAAGAATCTTTAGTAAATTTTAAGATGATTTGATTAAAATGTAAATGCCTGAACAGGTTTGAAAAATATTTTATAGATAGACACATTAAGACTTGGTGACTAAATGAAAATAAAATATGAGAAAAAGGGGACAAAATGTGTCTTCAAGCTGAGAAGAAAAAATTTTTGAGAAAAAAATTTAAAGTTGGATTTCATAATGATGCTGCCTTTGGGCACCCATCCTTAGTTTAAAACTATTTCTCTCCCTAAATCAATATTCAGTTTCCCAAATTAAATAATTAGATGAAAGTTAGTGATGAGTATCCTCTGAAAGACTGGTGAGGTCAAAGAGAAGACAATCTTGAAGATTTAAGTTATAACTGAAAGTAACCACCTCGTGCCAATTAAAAATTTTCTAAAGAGGACTCAGAAAGCTCATGCTGGGTCTTCCCTGGTGGCGCAGTGGTTGGGAGTGCGCCTGCTGATGCAGGGGACACGGGTTCGTGCCCTGGACTGGGAAGATCCCACGTGCCGCAGAGTGGCTGGGCCCGTGAGCCATGGCCGCTGGGCCTGCATGTCTGGAGCCTGTGCTCCGCAACAGGAGAGGCCACAGCAGTGAGAGGCCTGTGTACCGCAAAAAAAAAAAAAAAAGATCATGCTGGTACAGAAGATCTGTTACTTGTTCTTGAGATGACAGAAAATAGAGAACCTGCAAGTAATTTTCTTTATCAATTTCTGCCCTCACATTTTACTATAGTACTTAGAAACAACCCTTTTGTTCAATGTTCACTCTCTTCCTTTCCCCAAAAAAGCAATAATATTAATCTTATGAAACAGATATTTGATAATTACTATCATTTTATCTGAATATGAATTTACTGAAATAAACTGTGCTGATATACATACACATTAAGACTTAAGAATATCTATACTGATTGGATTCAACTATTGGTTATGAATAATTTAGAGATAGGGACTATAGATAAGTAAAGCTCACTCAATCCCTTGAAATCTGGAACTTTTCAGGGTAGTTTTAGCTTTACTGGATCCTCCTCTTTTTCTTTACCTCTTGATGAAATTCCCAGAGCTCACTACTTGGATCTCTTGCCTTTATTATTTATTTTCATTCTCTTTGTGATATTGTCAACTTCAAATACCAGCTGAATGCCAAAAACTTCCAAATTTATATTTGCAGCACTAACTTGAATTTTTTGAACTACTCCCCCAATGTGCTCCGCCTGTAGAATTCCCAGTCACAGTTGATTGCAGCTCCCTCCTTACAGTTCCTAGACCAAAAGCCTTGGCATCCTCCTGACTTCTCATCTTCAATTCACATCTCTTCTTCAATCAATTAAGACTTTCTCCTAGCCCTACCTTCAAAATAAATTACAACTTACGTAATTTCTTAAATATCTCCAGCAATACCAGCCGTCCAAGCACCATAATCTTTCCCTTGGGATATTGCAAAAGACAATTTAGCTTTCCATCATCCACTTTTACCTTCCTACAGTATATACCCAACACATTTGCCAGAGGGATCCTTCTAAAATCTCTATCAGTGAGTATCATTTCTCTCCTCAGAAATCCCCAATGTCTTCCCATGTTCCTGAGAATAAAAACAAACAAAAAATTAAAGTGGCCTGCAAAGTTCTGAATAACTTGTTTTTACTTAGTGCTCTGATCTTATGTCCTTCAACATTCCCTTTGACTAACCTGTCCTCTCTATTATTTTTGAAACATATCAGGCATACATATGTGTTCCCTTTGCTTGGAATGCTCTTGTCTCACGTGGTTAACATTTTCACTTTCTTCAAGCTTCTGCATAAATGTCAGCTTCTCAATAAAGCTATCCTGACAATACTCTAAGCCTCCTTTCTCTGTTCTGATCCCCTTTTCTCTGCACCTTCCCCCCATAACATCACTCACTCCCTTCTTACAGACCACTTTTAAACATAAAGCTTATTCTATTTTACTTTTTTGGACCCACCATGTGGCTTGCAGGATCTCAGTTCTACGACCAGGGATTGAACCTGGGCCACAGCAGTGAAAGCCCAGAATCCCAACCACTAGGCACCAGGGAACTCCTGGCTTTATGCTTATTTTTATTGTTGGCATTTACCCATAGGAAGTTCAGTCTGATGAGAGCAGAGATTTTCATCACCCTATTTCTTTTTTTCCTGGTGTCTAAAACAGTGACTGGTATATATAAGACACTCAATGATTATGAGTTCAATACATAAATGAAAAGCTTGCTGAAAGCATATGCAAAGTAGACTTTTCTCTTTATAGTATGCTTCCTTCCCTGTAGATATCTTGTTCACAGCACCTAATATACTGGCCAGTGTAGTCAAGCACTTGCATTTAAGCGTTATCTTCCAAATGTCTATGAAAACATACTACCTGGATAGTTTGGCCATCATTTTCTTATCATGTAATAATATTTTATTATCTTAGTGTCATAGATTAGAGCAGCCAGACATAGTGAAAAGAATACTACAGGAGAGAGCACTAGAAATATGTCATGGTGTGATAAATTACACATCCCAATAATTTGGACATTACCGGGATATATACTCACACACACAAATACACTATAAAGGAGTAAACTCCAAAAACAATTGGGTTGTAAATATAAATTATAAGCCCTTAAAATCAGGTAGAAATAAAATTAATGACTTCAAAGTCTGGATGTCAGAAATATTTGAATCCAATGAAATAATGGAGCCTTCGCAAAATGAACACTTTAAAAGTTTGCATACTTACTTATGATATTTACTAAAGATAGCTCACCAAAAAGTATTTTCTACCAGGATGAAATCCATGAAAACATCTGTCACATATCACATTTATTCAGTTTAACCATAGGTAAAAATCAATATATTTCTACAGGTGATAATTAAGCATGTAAGCCACATCACCAAATAAGTGAAAACACTTTGATTCCACAGTGATATTTCTAAATTTAGTTGCTTAAGCTCTGCTAAATTACATACAAATCACTAAAAAGAAATAGTCAAGGTAAACCTGAAGAGACAAAATATTACACTTTTTTAAATGATCCATAACCAGTTGCATAAAATAACTTTACTGAGATATTTAAGTGTTGATTATGTTTACATATAAAACTAAAGCCTCACATTTTTTGTAGTGTGTTCTCATTATGGTACACTGCACATGTAAAGAATAATCATATTTGTTTAATAAAAATAGCACTCATAAAACAATTTTAGGCATAATGAAAATTAAAAAGTTGAATAAAGAATAAACTACTATTATCAATGAGCTTAAAATTCATCAAATTTCGGAGTATGCATAAGAAAAAGTAAAATGTTATGTGGATCAGAGAGTAATATAAACTTAAGACTACTTAGAGCTAATATATAATAAATGTACTCTGATAAACACTTTACATACATTACCTAATACAATTCTAATAACAAATCCAAGGGTAGATCTATTATTATCCTCATTGCACAGATGGAATATTAGGTTTAGAGATAATAATAAATTGCCTGTGATAGCATGTATTAGAAGGACTTAGATTTAAACCTGGTGGTCTGACCTCTATGTTGCAGTGACCTAAAGTATTTTTTCCAAAAACATGCAAGACCAAAAATATTTTTAAGGTAGGAAAGACCTGTATGCTTATTTGAAGGAAGACGAGAAATACATCTATGTCTAAATCTTAGAGAATGATGGTATTTGGGAGAAAAACTAAGTCTCTGAGCATTCAGAAAGAGTGAGAGATTCACTCTTATAGATACCACACCTGTAATTTTGTAGTGTTAAAGCTACCACCAGAATTTGAAGACTTGAAAAATTCATAAAAATCGAATTCTATCTGAAGGTATTATACCAGGAAACCAACCTCTTGTAACTAATATAAGAATTAAAGAAGAAAATCAATACAGATGGATAAATAATAAAAATTTAATAATGAATGGTAGATAGAAGCTGTTTCTAATCTTTATATTATACCCCTTATGTTATTGAAATAAACGTCTTTGCATAGTCTTTGAGTATATTTTCAATAGTAGGACAACTTCACAACCAAAGGTTGTTTGGAAATATTAAATTTTTACATTTATATGTTTGATATAATTATATTTTCTCTTTATATTTTGTACTAACATGATAAAATATTTTCTGAAAAAAAATTTTTTTCATATGCACCATTTTGCTTTTATTTTCCTTTTAACCTTATTTCTTGTAAAAGTAAAATGGAAAAGTCAGTATTTGGTGACACTACTGACCTACAGTTAAGTTTGAGGCATTTACCCTGTGGCTGATAAAGCAAGCTCATTGTCTACACTGTGTAGCTATATTGTCAAGTGAATTGAAAATATTCATGATAAAGTGAAATCATCTTTGCCTAACTTTCAGCAAACCACTAGAGGCTACTGGATCCTTTAGTGAAAGTAAAATGTTAATGTAAAATTTTTAAAGGTTAAGGAAACATGGAATTCTATGGGCAAAGTATAGTACTGCACTATCTGCATAAAATGTTTGTGGGTTATCTCAGAAAAACTATGCTGTCAAAGGAGGGTTATACTAAAATAACAGAAGAACACACACAGTAATAAATGCCCATTAGTATATAACAATAACAAAGAGAAGGAGTGACATCATTGGATGGGGAAGGGAAGCAATGAAGTATTCTCTTAGATTTTCCATTTGAATAAATTATATCACAGAATGTTTCCTGTAAGCTGATGGCAGTGCATTCAGCTGTAAGTTAACAGTTATTACTATGGCAAAATTGTGCCATTTGTAATTATATAATGCAGGAGAAAAATGACTGAGATATAGAATACCAGGCATTACTAGGAGTAGAAATTTATCATTTTATCCATGAAAGGTTTTGAAATAATGCACCAATAAAATAAGATGGAGCTTAAGATTGATTTTGTGAGGAATTAGGAAATTGAATGGAATCCATAGAAACGCAATGAGGGTTAGCAAATGGAAGAAGTATTTATAGGGAAGAGTTTGGATATAAACCAATGTTTCAAAATCTGTAAGTTTAGTTTTCTAACTGTAATAAAACTTTTATGATGTATACAAATTACAAAGGAAGATTTGGCTGAGCCTGTTGTTTCAGTCCCATGTGAGTTCAGACAGAGATGTGGTGATTTTCTATGAATAATAAAATTCTATAAAGCACATTAAAAAACCTATAATATGTGTGAGACAAGTGTGGTAGTTGCAGGTGTGAGAAACTTACATTAACAAAGCCTATAGTAAAAATGAGAGTGAGAGAATTCACACTGATTATTTTTTCTAGACATAATTCATCTGCAAATATTTTTACCCTTGGTACTCTCAAGTGCATTTGAGTCTGCAATAAGTTTTTACCCAGGCTAGAGTATATGGATATTTAAAACAATTTCAGAGAACATTGAATTGGAGGAATACCACAATTACAGTGGATTAAAGTCAGAGAAATTTTGCAAATTTGCCTGTGTGAATACTTATTAAAGAAAAGAGACTAATTTTGTTATTTACCAATACTGTTAACAATTAATAACATCTTCATTGATAAATAATCTAGGATTATGATACAATAATTTCAATACAAATTTATGCTCAGAAATTTTGAGAGAAATAAACTCTTAATTTGGGGAGTGATGGAAAATAAAACAATACATTAAAATACATTATAAATTATTTGCAAGATGCCAGGATAAGTAGGGAAATGGTTGAATTCACAGATGAGAGAAAATAAAAAGGTGCTTTGATCAAATGTTAGCAAAGAGAAGACAGTTGTTTCAAGTTCTTTAGGGAAGATAATGCTAGAGAGACTAAATTCTGTTAAAATTATATAACAAACATTATGTAATGAAAATGTATTTTAAATACAGGTAAAATAGTCAAATAAAGGGAAAATTAAAGAAAGATATATTTGTCAATATACCATGAGGAAAGCACATATCATTCTAAGCATATAGAAAGATCTTAATGCATAAAATTAGGTATAAAAATGTTGGAAAAGATGTAAGTGTAAAAAGTAAGGATGAAAAGTTGTAGGGAAAACTACCTTCCCTCAGGGAAGGAAAAATAATAGGAATGCTGGCCACAACGAAGGATTCCTGCCACTGAGGCTTCTGGAGCACCTGTGGATGTTGTGGCTGTTGGAATCCCATTGTTAAAGCTTTGCAGGAGCCAGAAGTCTCCAATCCACTATGCTGATCAGGCCTTTTTTTCTCAAATTGCCCAAAGCTTTTACTGTTATTGTTACTGCATAAGCCAGCCAATGGGTACTCTGCTCAGAGATTCCTGTGCTCACTGTTGTTGCTGCCACTGTCTGAACTGAGTCCATGGGAACTCTGCTATTGGCTGAGGCTTCTGGGAGGTCCTTCAGCTACTCTATTGATAGCACACTCCCCAAGCAGGAAGCTGCTGTTGCTGCTACAGGACCTATCAACAGAAACAGAAAATAAAAACATAATTCTTTCTCTCTTTCTCTCACCTCCAAATCTTTCTTCAGTGACTTCCATTAACTGGCAAGAAAGTATGAGAAATGTAGTTTTCATGTTTCTAGACTCAGGTGATGACTAGGGAAACATGTAAAGGAAGATATAGAGATCATGAAAAGGAAGATATAGAGATCATGTAAAGGAAGATATAGAGATCAGAGCCAAAGACAAATAACAAATAAACAATGTACAATGTCTCAATTATTATTGTGAGAATTGAAGATAAATGAGAAATCTATTCCAGTATCTGAGATGACTGAAATGTTGTCATTTCTAATAGGTTAGACACCATGGCTGGCAGAGGTAGAAATTATCTGGTACAGGGGGAGTAAACTAATACAGCTGTAAATAAAGATTCATAAGAATAAAGGATTAATAGTCTGAGAGACTCAAGATATTTTCTATGTATTCTAGAGGAAATCAATCTCAAGAACAGAGCAAAACAAAACAGAATTCAAACCTAGAGGAAGAAGAAATGTTCCATGGAGTTAAGTCAAAAAAAGATAATAGTGTATACCCTGAAGGATAGGAAGATCATATGACTAGAGCAAAGTCTTATCAGTTGTGATCTAGATTATTCAAATCTTTGAAAGCCAGTGAAAAAATTCTCAACTTGAGGTTCTGAAATTATTTATACAAAGTAGCTTTAATAACACCCTGCAAAATGTAGTTCTTATCTTACCTGCCCATTAATTTGTGGCACTCTCTTTACATCTTGCTAAAGTATTTCATAGATTATATAACCTACTTATATCCACATATTAAAAAGATCACTGTGAAGCCATAAGAAGCATAAAACAGAAACAATAGAAAAGTAAATCAAAAGATAAGTTGTGTTTCATATGTAACAGCTCAGGCATCACAGCAGAAGACATAATAAAGATACATTAAAATCCCTTGTATATTTCTTGTTTGCTACTCCATATTCACTCTCCACCTTTCCACATCATGCTATATGCCCCTGAGGAATGACTCACTTGGGATATATCAATAAGCTTCTTTTCTTTTTTTTTTTTTTTTTTGTGGCACGTGGGCCTCTCACTGCTGTGGCCTCTCCTGTTGCGGAGCACACGCTCCAGACGCGCAGGCTCAGCGGCCATGGCCCACGGGCCCAGCCGCTCCGCGGCATGTGGGATCCTCCCGGACCGGGGCACGAACCCGCGTCCCCCTAATCGGCAGGCGGACTCTCAACCACTGCGCCACCAGGGAAGCCCAATAAGCTTCTTTACCATATGATTTTGCTGGAATTTATCAATACGAGGCAACAGCGGGAGTCGGGTGGTGGGGGAGGAAAGGGGATGGGACATTAACTCTGTTTCCTTCCCTGGTAGTTTGTCACAGGTTTGTTGCATCTAGGTACAGAACTTCACAGCCCTCTTCAAACAACTATTTTGTCTAGGTTTCAGGAACTGTTCTCTTCCTTGTTTTTTCAGGTCTAAAGTGGGCCTGGCACTTTAAACTTATGGTTTTTAGATTTACTCTGCTATTAAGTAGAGATAACATCCCAAGATACTGTGGATTGTCAAAGTGGAAAAACTGAAGAAGGATAAGACTCTCATAAATGATGAGTTGAATCTTATTTGCTTGCAACAAAATAATTTCTTATAAGTTCATGATTAAGTATTCCAATATACACTTAATAGCTTGAAATCTTATATATTGACATATACATTCAGATTTAACATATAAAATGACCTTGAAGAAAATTTACATCATTAGGTAACAGAGAATAGAGGATAGATTAGAAAAGTGAAGAGTAGAGAAGGTGATGAAGTGGTGGTAGTATAGATTTCTGGGAATAGTATCTGCTTTAGGACAAAAAACAACAAGCAAACCAAAATATATATAGACATAGTCAAGATATCAAATGCTAAACTGAATATTTAAAAGTTTGGTAGTTAAATAACTAGGTGTTTTTTTTATATTAATATTCCCAAAATAAGTATGCGGTCATTTCATATTTATAAAATAGGACATAGGATGGTTCAATATGAAATGTTTTGAAATAATGCTTTATTTATAGTATAAGAAAAATCATGATACAATTTTTCAAGTGTCAGAACATTCCATAGTACCCACTACACTTGAAGAAACCGCCTGTAAGTTTTTTGTATTTGTAAATCTGCATTAAAAGAAAATATGATGTAAAAAGTATAAGCCTTCTATGATAGCCAGCAATAACAGTGAAATTTTCTCCACATGTTAGAGCTCACAGTAGGAGCCCAAACTCATCTTTTGTACTGTTATGTCATTTCCAATCTTCTCCCTTTCTATTGCTATTATATAAATTTAATGGAGGCTGCCCTAGTGGTATGAGAATTTTTTCCCTTTTAAATTCAAGAAGGCTAATTATAAACTATTAGTTCACTAAGCCTTCTATAGCTCTTAATAGAAATATAAACATAGAAGAGAAAAATGATTAACAGTTACTTCATATCATCTCAAAGGGAAATTTGTGAGGTTTAATTGGATGATGTCTGCAAAGTGTTTCAGTTCCTAGGAGAAAATAATGCATAATCATAAGAAGGGAAAGACACCACAGTAAAATTATACTAGGTAAGTAGCAATAAAGGTAAATTTTTGTTTGGATTCTGACAGACTAGCAATAAGATACTGATATGAATTGCTCTAAATGTCTCTTTCAAATGTTATCAGCAAGTACTCACTGAACTGTGAGCTATTATGGAAAGTGTGATAGACTGACAGAACTAGAGGAAGGCAGGTTCAAGTCCTTGCTTTTTTTTATCAATTGTAGGGCTCTAAGCCTGTTGCGGAAATGCTCAGACACAGTTTCCTTAACTATAAAATAATGATAAAAATTCCTTTCTACCTCATGGGATTTTTGTGAGGATCAATTTTTTTAAAAGTTATGTGAAAGTACTTGGAAATCTTTTCTATCTATCCTATATAGATATAGATACAGATATTATATGTATATACTTGAATACTACTCAGTCATAAAAAAATGAAATCTTGTTATTTGTGACAACATGGGTGGACTTTGAGGGTATTATTCTAAGGGAAATAAATCTGACAGAGAACAACAAATAATACATAACTTCACTCATATGTGGAATCTAAACAAACAAAACAAAAGCAGAAACAAACTCAGATACAGTGAAGAGATTGCTAGTTACTGAGGGGAGAGTGAAAAAGGTAAAGGGGGTCAAATGTACAGTGATGGTTGGTAATTAGACCTCTAGGGATGACCACTTTGTAATGGGTACAGATGTTGAATTATAATGTTGTCCACCTGAAACTTATGTAACTGTCTACACTATTGTACCTCATTAAAAAAAAATAATTTAAAAAGAATGTAGTATACACCCACAATGGAATATTATAAGAGAAATAAGACACGGTGGTCTCATAGAATTTGCATGACCAGCAGGCATGTCGTTGAACTTGAACTACTCATTTATCTATCTCCTCAAGGTATTGTTGACCTCTTTTGATTGTATGGATATTGAAAGAGCATGTTTAAAGCTGAGGGATTGAGCACCTGGGAACATGATGAAGGATAAGAGTTTAAGATAGTAGTTCTCAACACTGGCTGAATATTAAAATCATCTGTGGTCTCACAGCTAGAAATTCCTAATTACTTGGTATGCGGTAAGGTATAACATAAGAATTTTTTTAGAAGCTCCTGGGTAAATCCAGTATGCAACCAGGGTTGAGACTCACTGGCCAAAGGGTGCTGTATTCTTTGCCTCAGCTCCCCAGGAAGACTTGTGCTACAGGGACATGGTGAGAAGTTATTAATAAGTTCTATGCCATTTGCCTGCATTCACTGTGTTTCCACTGTTGATGTTTTCATTCCTTAGTTTTATCGAGTTTTTTTTTAATTTAAAAGAGAAATAAAAACATAGAAAAACAAAAATAGTTTGCTATAAATGGGATAGCTCAAAACATGAAACTCTAGTATATTTATTCTAAAAAAATAAAATACCTTCTGTTTATCTTTTTTTGGGGGAGGAGAGTCTGTATTCCCATTAGGAATTTGCAATCACATTTCCAGGTACATTTTTATTCCCTAATTTCATCATTAATTCACAGAGAATGAAGATGATCTTTTTCTCTTCTTATCAACCTTTAAATAAATTTAGAAAATTTTTCTCTTCTTGCAATATCAGTTCATATAGTTCTTGCTACTAGAGTGCCCTGATGGAAGAACAACAAAAACTGAACATGGCTATAATTTAGTTGACGTTTTCCCACTTTTTTAGTGGGAAAGTTAGCATCAATTCATCAATACAACATTTATAAGTGAAATAATGTCTTAATATATTTCATTTCAATATTTATTTACAGTTTATTTTTTGATGCAATTTTTCGACATAATGAAAAGCACAAATGTTAATATGAAATCTGATGTTTTGACAATTAAATACCAATGTAAGATATAGTATATAACATCACTTATAAATAGCTCTTTCATATTACTTCCCAGTCAAATTCTGTCATGCTTCTTTAGTTCAGTATCATATTATAAATGGGATTATATTTTTGCTAAGCACAATCCATATGGTTTATCAAATTTGTTGCATAAATCTGAAGTCCATTTCCTTTTTATTTCTGAGTGGTATTACATTTTATGGATGTGATACAATTTGGTTATCAATTTTACTGTTAACAGATATTTGTGTTGTTTCATTTTTGACTATTATTAAAGCTGAAATCAGCATTCTTATACAAGTTTAATGGAAGTATATTTTAATTTCTCATGGATAAAAAAACAGAAGTGTTATTATATAACTTTATGATAAAATTTCCTAAAATTTTCGTCTAATGGTATTACTATTTACGTTCACAACAACAATATATGACAGTTCCAGTTGTTCCATATTTGTGAGATAGTATTTTCTCATTTTTGTTTTAATTAGCATTTTCCTGATGAATAATGATATTGAAAAATTCTTGCTATGTTTACTAACCCTTCATATATATATATATATATATATATATATATATTTTTTTTTTTTTTTTTTTTTTTTTTTTTTTTTTTTTTTTTTTTTTTTTTTTTTTTTTTTTTTTGCGTATGCAGGCCTCTCACTGTTGTGGCCTCTCCCGTTGTGGAGCACAGGCTCCGGACACACAGGCTCAGCGGCCATGGCTCATGGGCCCAGCCACTCCACGACATGTGGGATCTTCCCGGACCGGGGCACGAACCCATGTCCCCTTCATTGGCAGTCAGACTCTCAACCACTGCGCCACCAGTGAAACCCCCTTCATATATTTTTTATGAAGTATTTGTTTCAAGATCTTGCCCATTTTAATGTGTTGTTTGTGTTTTATTATGGAGTTGTGGAATTTTTTAAAAATAAGTTTTGGACTCAAGAACTTAGTCAAATGTTCATTACATGTATATTTTCTTTCAATGGTTTGTATAACAACTCTATTTAAGCTGTTTTTATGAGTAAAAATTTTGTTCTAATAATACTTTAAAATTTTTGATGAATTCGATTTAATTGCTATTTTCTCATGTTTTTTTCTGTATAATGTCTAGGGATTTTTATTATCTTATAAAATATCTTTTATACATTTATGTATAGGCCTCTGATTTATTTTAAATTATTTTTTCTGTATCTTATGAGGTATTGCTGAGGTTTATTTTTTATCTGTATGAATATTTACTTGTTTTGACACTATTTGCTTTAAATACTTTCATTTATTCACTGAATTATTTTAACCTCAATAAAATCAGTTTGTCATATGAACATGGGTCTATTTGTGAATTGTATTCTGTTCCATTTATGTATTTGTCTATTACTGTACCTATACTGTACTATTTGGATTATGATATCTTTGTAGTACATGTTGAAGTCGGGTAGTTATGACATCCAACTTTGTTGTTCTTTTTGAAGACATTTTTAGTTAACTGACATAACATCAATTTTAGACTGAGTTTGATAATTTCTATTTTTTTAAGAAGGCTGCCAAAATTGATTAAAATAATGATGAATTTATTGATCAATTTGGTGAGAATTGATATTTTAACAATAGTTAGATTTCCATCAAAGAAAATAGTATAGTTTTCATTTATTTAGGCCTCTTTGATTTCTCTTGACATTAGTTTGTAGGTTCCCTTTAGATGACCCTTTTAAGAATTTTTCCAATTAAAGAAATTAAAACAAGTTTAAATTGATATATTTCTAATTTTATATAATTAATATATGGAAATAATTGATTTTCATACTTGACCTTGTATGTTGCTAAATTCACTTATTAGTTCTTGTCTATTTTAATAAAGATTTTGTAAAGTTCTGGTATTAAAAATGTCTGTATATACAGAGAGTTTTACTTCTTTTTTCAAATTGTGTGCTTTTATAAAAATTCTTTTATTTCACGAAGATTCCTAGGACAACATTTAATAGAAATAGTGAGAGTGGACAGTCTTACTCTCTTTGTGATTTCATGAGGAAAGTGTCCAGTATTTTCCCATTAAAATTTGTGCTAGCTATAGTTTGGTTGTTGGTTAGCTATAGGTTTTAGGTCCAGGAAATCTTTCTTATTTTTGCTTTGCTGTGAGTTTTATCTGAAATGGGATATAAAGATGTTGAAAACCTTTTCTTCATTAATTTATATAACCTTAACTTTTTTTGTTTAAAATTTGATATAGTGATTATATTCACTAATTTTCAAAATTTAAACCAAATTATTTTCCTAGGATAAAACCAATTCAATTATTATATATTTAGTTTTTATATATTGCTAGATTTGATTTGCTTATATTTTATGAAATATTTTTTCAAAAATTTTCATAATTTTCCTTCTTATATTATCTGTTGGATTTTGGTGTCAGGGTTATATCAATCTCATAGAAAATTCTGGGATAGATATGTTGTTTCCTTCTCACGTATTTTCTGAAGTATTTTTGTAACATTGATGTTATTTCTTTCCTAAAATAGTTGAGAGGTTTCAGCATTTTACAGTATTATTCTTGCTCTTTTATGTTTATTTAACTTATTTTGTTATCCATGGTCTAACATTTGAGTCAAATGTCATTTTTGCATTCATGTATTTGTCGCACTAAAATTCCAGCGGATTATTTTAATACTAGTACAGGAAATTCATTTATTAAATGCCTGCTATTTGCCAGACCTTGTACTATGTACTATGCATATATGAACTCATTTAAAATGCTGAGTTAGTCTGCAAGTCATATATCTGCATTTTACTGATGCAGAGATTCAGAAGCAGATTTATTATGTAAGCTAACTACAGTTATAATTTCATGAAGTAAGAAATCCAGACCCTAATCAAGGTTGTTCTCACTGCATGGTCCAGACTCCTTACATCACACCGTGATTTTAAGGTAACTTATGTAAATAAATATCACACTGGGTTGCTTGATTCTTTTCACTGTTTGTATATTAAATTAGTCCCAGGAATTCAGAAGGAGAGAGGGATTCAATGACTATTTTCAAAATACTATATTTACCTGGAAGTTCTATAATTAATTTACTAAAATTTAATTAAGGCTTATTTCTTTCTGTTCTCAAATGAAATACCCAGTCCCTTCAAATACCTATTCTGTTAGTTAGTGATTAGACTGATGAGGAAGTTAATCCCTAATTGTCTCCTTACTCATTTGAAGACAGTTATCAGAAAAGCAATATCTCTATTCTGACATATGAAATAATCAATTATGTAGAGATTTATTATTAAATTTGCATTTCCTTGTTTTATGTTCAAAACTTGTCCTTGAAATGTAATATGAAAAATCGTGGACCCAGACAATAAGAATACTTCATCTCTTTTAGCTTTTTTATATCTTCCTACTGCATAATAGTAGGATTACTTTATATCTAGGTATGTCCCCTTCTGAAAAGCTTGGGTGACTAGCTATCAAAGTATCAGTATTTCTACGTATATTGTTTTTGCTCTTTCTACCTTAGGTAATATAATTATCTTACGTCACTTGATTTTTTTTTTCTTTCTAAATGCCATTAAATTGGACAATAATTTAAGTTATTCAATGTTGAGCTGCACAGAGCGGTCAACAACTTATATAAAGTGGTAAATGTAAAGCAAGTTATTAAAAATCATTAAATATTTAAAAGGTGAAAATGATAAATGTTATTTTCCTAATAATAATGTTCAAGTAATGACATTCACAATGATGTTTGGAATATAGCACCAAAGAAATAAAATTACTTTTGTTTTATGATGTCCAATAAAACTTCAAATTCTCTATTGCATTAAACCAAATTTTTAATAACTGAGAATAAATAGAATTATTTTAATTTCATCCTGAGACAGAGTTTAAGGTTACCAAATTGAGATCATCTTGCAGTCTCATTTTATGAGCTGTTTGATAATCTACTTTTAAAAGTTGACGTTATCATAGAGAACTAATAAAAAAGGTTAAGTCCACGTCAAGTATTTTTGAAAGTTAATTGAATATGATAATTTGAAGCTTATATGGAGTCTCTTTCTATATTTTCTTTTTGAATACTATACCTTTGTATTTCACACCATCTCAATAAGAACACATTCATGAGTGTACTATACAGACAATTTTATCAAATAATTGAACATTTTTTGATGCAAAACTTTTACTCCTTTAATTTCTCTACAGCAACTAACACTGTTCTAGATCTTCTGTATAAGCCAAACAAATATTTATTGACTATGCTCCATACTTCCTTTAACAAAATCCATGTCTTATAATTACTAGAATATTTAAAATTTTTATTTGATTAAAACAACACTTTAGATATCTGTAGATCACTTGGTCAACTTTCATATACAAATTCTCTATACATCCTTTTGTGGGCTTTTGGAGTTATTGAACCAGCAACAGATAGTATAGGTCTCAGAAGAGATAATATGAGAATTTGCAAGAAGATCATAGAGCAATTTCTAACCTAAGTAGCAACAGTTTTTGGCAAACAATGGCTTGATTAAAGCATCTTTTATCTACCCAATAGCCCTTAGAAATAAACACACTTGCATTTTTACACACAACCAAAAGTTACATACCATTAGTAAAATTCTCACTTTAACCAACTAGTAAGCACTGTAATTATATCAAACCTGAGCAAAAATAATCACTTCTTTCATCAAAACGTCTATCAGGATGACAAATAGTTAAGTGAGAAATTATGGCAACGTGGGATAAATTTAACAATTGGTAAAGTAACAGGGTTAATAGAGCCTGTAGCAGGACTAACATATTCTGGAATGAAAGATGGGGAGCCTTCCTGCAGCAAATAATATCAAAATATCAAATAGTATTTGAGGATGAATATAAATAAAATAGATGAAGTGTTTAGGTAAGAAATATATGCTCAAGGCGTAATGTGATCAAATGTTTGTATGGAAGAAAGAACAAGATGTTGAAGGAAATAAGTGGCTCAAGATGAATTTGTTGTGGGAGTGGTGGTGTGATGAATTGGGAGATTGGGATTGACATGTATACAATGATGTGTATAAAACTGGATGACTAATAAGAACCTGCTGTATATAAAAAAAATAAGTTAAATTAAAAAAAAGAAAAATCAGCTATACACCATTATAAAAATAAATTACAGAAAAAAGAAAAAGTTGAATTTGTTACAAATTTGCATCATGTATAGGAGTGGGTAGGCATTTGCCAAAAAATTACCTAGAAAGGAATGTATGGATATATCACAGGAAGTTTATATTTTTGTTGATGTATTTATAAATTATCCTTTGCTGTGGGAATGTCTGATCTTTCAGAAAATTAGTAATCACATTTTTCACTTTCAATAAGATCGTAGTATGTGTTCCACCATGATATCGATACTCACTGCCTTCAACTTGTACCCTTATAATCTCTCTGTTTTTTTTTTAATCTTTTGGTCTTTGTTCACCAGTTTTTTAATAAGTCACACTTCTTTTTGTACTAACAAATACTTTCACATTTACTTGCTAATCCTTTAAAATCACCAAGTTTTTTGCATCTGCTTTCTTACTTGTGATTTTGCCTCATGATTGATATTTTTCCCTAAGAGAGAAATGAAATAAGAAAAGAAAAAGGAGAAAAACTGGAATAATTATTTTATTTTCATGAGCTAGCAATGAGAAGAGATGAGAGTTCAGGGGTGTGGATCGAACCAACATAATTCTTTGTCAAAACACTCAGTGAATAACACAAATTAAATATTTGAAAATCTTTTTCTTTGAGGGAAATGAGGCATGATTGTTAATGGACATAAAGTTATTTTCAGAGTTATGAAATGTTCTAAAATTGTGGCAATAGTTGCATAATTATGTGAAAATACTAAAAAACATTGAATTCTGTACTTTTAATGAGTGAATTGTATGGTATGTGAATTACATATCAACAAGGCTTTAAAAAATAATCTTTTTAAACTAAAAATTTGAGTAATGTGTAAGAAAAATATGATTATAATGACAGCCATATACTAATCTGCCCATAACTTACTGTTGAAAGCTATATATTAAAAATACTGCAAAACTGTGTCCCTAAATTCTGCCATCTAGGGAGCATCCAATCTAATTCTTCATCCACTATAATTAGTTCTAACTTATAAAACACCACTAAAATAAATAGGTTTCTATGTGATCCATTTAATACACAAAGAACTATTATAAAATAAAATTGCCAAAAATAATTTTGGTAACACTACAAATGCCAAAAACTCTAAATTTTATTTTAAAATAATTATATATTAATGGAATTTGTTTTCACACATCTTCATAGAACTAAGAAGAACCTTGGTTTCTTGTGGAACTCTGTTAAGGGAACAAATGAAATACCACAGCGCTAGCCACACAATACTCATTCAGACACTGATAGGGGTATAAATGTTGCATGAACAGAACAAAGCTGCTGAGAAAGGAAATAAACTTTTTATTCAATTAATTAGTAAAATTCAAAAATTTTTATTGTATAAGCTCATGTTTTAGCTTTTAATGTTTTATATCTGTAGCCTTATATGTGGAGAAGTTTATTTATAACTTTAACTCATATTTATTTTCTGAATATTTTCCCATAATAATGTACGTTTATGAATTTGACTTGCAGATGTCTATGTGTATAGTTTCTCTATCAGAACAATAGTAACGATATACTAATAACAACAGCAGTCACACATATAGCATTTACTTTGTGCCAGGCATTATCTAAAATGCTTTACATATATTAACTAAATTAATCTTCGCAATAAATTGTGATATAAATATTAGCATTGGTGAGATTTACATCTAAGGAACTGTGGGACAGAGAAGTTAAATACCTTGCTCAAATATATACAACAGTTAGGGGTTGGTTAAGAAGGATTTCAACCCAGACAACTTTATCAAAATCCCATACATTTAGACCCTGTCTTATATTCTCAATACACATGAAGTAGATTATGTTGAATTTGAAAACTTGAAAAGGAGGGATTGCCATTTCTCACCACTACCCAAATATCTCATCTTGCTATTATTGCCTTTTGTCTTTCTTTAGCTTCTTTCCCCTACTGAAATGTCCTCTGCATTTTACATACAAAAATCAGTATTAAACTAACAAGACTTAGATTGAATTATATGTTTTTTTTAAACATCTTTATTGGAGTATAATTGCATTAAAACGTTGTGTTAGTTTCTGCTCTATAACAAAGTGAATCAGCTATACGTATACACATATTCCCATACTCCCTCCTTCTTGTGTCTCCCTCCCACTGTCCTTACCCCACCCTTCTAGGTGATCTCAAAGCACCGAGCTGATTTCCCTGTGCTATGCAGTTGCTTCCCACTAGCTTTTTTCTTTTTTTTTTTTTTTTTTGGCGGTACGCGAGCATCTCACTGTTGTGGCCTCTCCCGTTGTGGAGCACAGTCTCTGGACGTGCAGGCTCTGTGGCCATGGCTCACGGGCCCAGCCACTCCACGGCATGTGGGATCTTCCCGGACCGGGGCACGAACCCATGTCCCCTGCATCAGCAGGCAGACTCTCAAACACTGTGCCACCAGGGAAGCCCTCTATTTTATATTTGGTAGTGTATATATGTCCGTGCCACTCTCTAACTTCGTCCCAGCTTACACTTCCCCCTACCCATGTCCTCAAGTCCATTCTCTACATCTGCATCTTTATGCGTGTCCTGCCCCTAGGTTCTTCAGAACCATTTCTTTTCCCATATATATGTAGTAGCATACGGTATTTGTTTTTCTCTTTCTGACTTAGTTCATTCTGTATGACAGACTCTAGGTTCATCCACCTCACTATAAATAAGTCAATTTTGTTTCATTTTATGGCTGAGTAATATTCCATTGTATATGTGTGCCACATCTTCTTTATCCATTCATCTGCTGATGGACATTTAAGTTGCTTCCATGTCCTGGCTATTGTAAATAGAGCTGCAATGAACATTTTGGTACATGACTCTTTTTGAATTATGGTTTTCTCAGGGTATATGCCCAATAGTGGGATTGTTGGGCCATATGGTAGTTTTATTTTAGTTTTTTAAGGAACCTTCATACTGTTCTCCATAGTGGCTGTATCAATTTACATTCCCATCAACAGTGCAAGAAGGTTCCCTTTTCTCCACACCCTCTCCAGCATTTGTTGTCTGTAGATTTTCTGGTGATGCCCATTCTAAATGGTGTGAGGTGATATGTCATTGTAGTTTTGATTTGCATTTCTCTAATAATTAGTGATGTTGAGCATTCTTTCATGTGTTTGCTGGCAATCTGTATACCTTCTTTGTAGAAATGTCTATTTAGGCATTCTGCCCATTTTTGGATTGGGTTGTTTTCTTTTCTGATATAAAGCTGCCTGAGATTTTTGTATATTTTGGAAATTAATCCTTTATCAGTAACTTCATTTGCAAATTTTTTCTCCCATTCTGATGGTTGTCTTTTCAACTTGTTTATGGTTTCCTTTGCTGTGCAAAAATTTTTAAGTTACATTAGGCCTCATTTGTTTATTTTTATTTTTATTTCCATTTCTCTAGGACGTGAGTCAAAAAGGATTTTGCTATGATTTATGTGAAAGAGTGTTCTGCCTATGTTTTCCTCTAAGAGTTTATAGTGTCTGACCTTACATTTTGGTCTTTAATCCGTTTTGAGTTCATTTTTGTGTATGGTGTTAGGGAGTGTCCTAATTTCATTCTTTTACATGTAGCTGTCCAGTTTTCCCAGTACCATTTATTGAATAGGCTGTCTTTTCTCCATTGTTTATTCTTGCCTCCTTTATCAAAGATAAAGTGACCATATGTGCATGGGTTTATCTTTGGCCTCCTATCCTGTTCCATTGATCTATATTTCTGTTTTTATGCCAGTATCATTCTGTCTTGATTTCTGCAGCTTTGTAGTATAGTCTGATGTCTGGAAGCCTGATTCGTCTAGCTTCCTTTTTTCTTTCTCAAGATTGCTTTGACGATTGGGAGTCTTTTTTGTTTCCATACAAATTTTGAAATTCTTGGTCTAGTTCTGTGAAAAATGCCGTTGGTGGTTTGATAGGGATTATATTAAATCTGTAGATTGCTTTGGGTAGTATAGTCATTTTCACAATGTTGATTGTTCCAATCCAAGAGCATGGTAAATGTCTCCATCTGTTTGTATCATCTTTAATTTATTTCATCAGTGTCCTATAGCTTTCTACATACAGGTCTTTTGTCCCCTTACATAGGTTTATTCCTAGGTATTTTATTCTTTTTGTTGCAGTGGTAAACGGGAGTGTTTCCTTAATTTTAATTCATTGATTAGCTCCAGTAATTTTCTTGTGTCATCTTTAGTATTCTCTATGTATAGTATCATATCACCTGCATACAGTTACAGTTTTACTTCTTCTTTTCCAATTTGTATTCCTTTTATTTCTTTTTCTTCTCTGATTACTGTGGCTAAAACTGCCAAAGCTATGTTCAATAATAGTGGTGAGAGTGGGTAACCTTGTCTTGTTCCTGATCCTAGTCAAAATGTCTTCAGTTTTCTCACCACTGAGAATGATGTTGGCTGTGGGTTTGTCATATATGGCCTTTATTATGTTGAGGTAAGTTCCCTCTATTCCTACTTTCTGGCAGGTTGTATCATAAATTGGTGTTGAATTTTGTCAAAATTTTTTTCTTCCTCTTTTGAAATTATCATATGGTTTTTAATCCTTCAATTGGTTAATATGGTGTATCACATTAATTGATTTTCATATATTGAAGAATCCTTACATTTCTGGGATAAACCCCATTTGATCATTGTGTATGATCCTTTTAATGTGCTCTTGGATTCTGTTTGCTAGTATTTTGTTGAGGATTTTTGCATCTATGTTCATCAGTGATATTGGCCTGTACTTTTCTTTTTTTGTGACATCTTTGTCTGGTTTTGTATCAGGGTGACAGTGGCCTTGTGAATGAGTTTGAGAGTGTTCACCTTCTTCTCTATTTTGTAAGAGTTTGAGAAGGATAGGTATTACCTCTTCTCTAAATATTTGGTAGAATTCACCTGTGAAGCCATCTGCTCCTGGGTTTTTATTTGTTGGAATATTTTTAATCACAGTTTCAATTTCAGTGCTTGTGATTGGTCTGTTTATATTTTCTATTTCTTCATTATATTTTCTATTTCCTCATTCAGTCTTGGAAAGTTATGCTTTTCTAAGAATGTGTCCATTTCTTCCAGGTTGTCCATTTTCTTGGCATATAGTTGTTTGTAATAATTTCTCATGATCCATTGTATTTCTGCAGTGTCAGATGTTACTTCTCCTTTTTCATTTCTAAATCTATTGATTGGAGTCTTCTTCCTTTTTTCTTGATGAGTCTAGCTAATGGTTTATCAGTTTTGTTTATCTTCTCAAAGAACCAGCTTTTAGTTTCATTGATATTTGCTATAATTTCATTCATTTCTTATTCATTAATTTCTGATCTGATCCTTATGATTTCTTTCCTTCTGCTAACTTTGAGGTTTTTTGTTCTTCTTTCTCTAATTGCTTTAGGTGTATGGCTTGGATGTTTATTTGAGATGTTTCTTCTTTCTTGAGGTAGGATTTTATTTCTATAAACTTCCCCCTTAGAACTGCTTTTACTGCATCCCATAGGTTTTGGGTTCTCATGTTTTCATTGTCATTTGTTTCTAGGTATTTTTTTACTTCCTCTTTGATTTCTTCAGTGACCTCTTGGTTATTTAGTAGTGTATTGTTTAGCCTCCATGTCTTTGTATTCTTTACATTTTTTTTTTCCTGGAATTGATATCTAGTCTCATAACATTGTGGTCAGAAGAGATACTTGATATGATTTCAATTTTCTTAAATTTACCAAGGCTAGATTTGTGACCGAAGATATTGTTTGTTCTGGAGAGAGTTCCATAAGCACTCGAGAAGAAAGTGTATTCTGTTGTTTGGATGGAATATTCTATAAATATCAGTTAAGTCCATATTGTTTAATGTATCATTTAAATCTTGTGTTTCCTTATGTATTTTTATTCGGGATGATCTGTCCATTGGTGAAAGTGGCATGTTAAAATCCCCAACTATTTCTGTGTTATTGTCAATTTCCCCTTTTATGGTGTTTAGAATTTGCCTTATGTATTGAGGTGCTCCTATGTTGGGTGCATAGATATTTACAATTGTTTTATCTTCTTCTTGGATTGATTCCTTGATCATTCTGTAGTGTCGTTCTTTGTCTCTTTTAATATTCTTTATTTTAAAGTCTATTTTGTCTGATATGAGAATTGCTACTCCAGCTGTCTTTTGATTTCCATTTGCATGGAATATCTTTTTCCATCCCCTCACTTTCAGTCTGTATGTGTCCCTAGGTCTGAAGTGGGTCTTTTGTAGACAACATAAATACAAGTCTTGTTTTTGTATTCATTCAGCCAGTCTATGTCTTTTGGTTGGAGCATTTAATCCATTTACATTTAAGTTAATGATTGATATGTATGTTCCTATTACCATTTTCTAATTGTTTTGGGTTTGTTTTTGTAGGTCTTTTCCTTCTCTTGTGGTTCCCCCCTAGAGAAGTTCCCTTAGAATTTGTTGTTAATAAAGCTGGTTTGGTGGTGTTGAATTCTCTTAGCTTTTGCTTGTCTGTAAAAGTTTTAATTTCTCCATTGAATCTGAATGAGACTCTTGCTTAGTAGAGTAATTTTGATTGTAGTCTTTTTCCCTTTCATCAATTTAAATATGTCCTGCCACTCCCTTCTGGCTTGCAGAGTTTCTGCTGAAAGATCAGCTGTTAACCTTATGAAGATTCCCTTGTATGTTATTTATTGCTATCCCCTTGCTGTTTTTAATACGTTTTTTTGTTTGTATTTAGGTTTTGATAGTTTGATTAATATGTTTCTTGACATGTTTCTCCTTGGATTTATCCTGTAAGGTGCTCTCTGTGCCTACTGTACTTGTATGGCTCTTTCCTTTCCTATAATAGGGAAGTTTTCAACTCTAATCTCTTCAAATATTTTCTCAGTCCCTTTCTTTTTCTCTTCTTCTTCTGGGACCCCTATAATTCGAAAGTTGGTGCATTTAATGTTCTCACAGAGGTCTCTGAGACTGTCCTCAATTATTTTCATTCTTTTTTCTTTATTCTGACCTGTGGTAGTCATTTCCACTATTTTATCTTCCAGGCCACTTATCCATTCTTCTGCCTCAGTTATTCTGCCATTGATTCCTTCTAGAGAATTTTAAATTTCATTTATTGTGTAGTTTATCATTGTTTGTTTGCTCTTTAGTTCTTCTAGTTCTTTGTTAAATGTGTCTTTTATTTTCTCCATTCTATTTCCAAGAATTTGGATCATCTTTATTATCATTTCTCTGAATTCTTTTTCAGGTTAACTGCCTATTTCCTCTTCATTTGTTTGGTCTAGTGGGTTTTTACTTTGCTCCTTCATTTGCTGTGCATTTCTCTGTCTTCTCATTTTGCTTAACTTACTGTGTTTGGGGTCTCCTTTTCACACCTTGCAGGTTTGTAGTTCCCATTGTTTTTAGTGTCTGCCCCCAGTGTGTAAGGTTTATTCAGTGGCTTGTGTAGGCTTCCTTTTGGAGGAGACTGGTGCCTGTATTCTGCTGGATGAGGTTGGATGTTGTCTTTCTGGTGGGCAGGACCACATCCGTTGTATGGTTTTAGCTGTCTCTGATATTATTATGATTTTAGGCAGCTTCTCTGCTAGTGGGTGGAAGTGTGTTCCTGCCTTGCTAGTTGTTAGGCCTGGGGTGTCCAGCACTGGAGCTTGCTGGTCATTGAGTGCAGCTTGGTCTTAGCATTGAGATGGAGATCTCTGGGAGAGCTCTCACCAACTGATATTAAAAGGGGGCAGGATGTCCCTGATGGTCCACTGTCCTGAACTCAGCTCTCCCACTTCAGAGCCTCAGGCCTGACACTTAGCAAGAGCACCAAGACCTTGTCAGTCACATGCCTCAGAAGAAAAGGGACAAGAAAAAGAGAGCATGAAAAAAAATAATAAAATAAAATAGTTATTAAAATAAAAAATAAAAATATTATTAAAATTAAAAAAAAGTAATTTTAAAAAAAGAAGAGAGCAGCCAATCCAATCCAATAAACAAATCCCCCAATGATAACAAGTGCTAGAAACTATACTAAGATAAACATAAATATCAGAAACTAGTCAGTCTCAGACAGCAAACCCCAATTCTCCAGTTGCTCCCAAAATCCACTGCCTCAATTTGGGGATGATTCGTTGTCTCTTCAGGTATTCCAGAGATGCAGGCTACATCAAGTTGATTGTGGAGATTTAACACACTACTCCTGAGGTTGCCTGGAGAAATTTCCCTTTCTCTTCTTTGTTCAGACAGTTACTGGGGTTCAGCTTTGGATCTGGCTCCACTTCTGCATATGGGTCACCTTCTACCATCTCTTCTTCACCCAGATAAAATGTGGTTCAAGGAGTGGCTGATTAGGGGGCTCTGGCTCACTCAGGTCAGGGAGAGGGAGGAGTATGGAATGTGGGGCGAGCCGGTGGTGGCAGAGGCCAGCATTATGTTGCGACAGCATGAGGTGCACCGTGAGTCCTCCTGGGGAAGTTGTCCCTGTATCACAGGACCCAGGCAGTGGCAGGCTGCACAGGCTCCCAGGAGGGAAGGTGTGGATAGTGACCTGTGCTTGCACACTTGCTTCTTGGTGGCTGCAGCAGCAGCCTTAGCATTTCATGCCCATCTCTGGTGTCCTTTCTGATAACTGTGGCTCATGCCTGTCTCTGAAGCTCGTTTAGGTGGTGTTCTGAATATCTTCTCTTCATGCACCCTGAAACAAAGGTCTCTTGAGTCTTTGGCAGTTCTAGACTTTTTCCTGGATTCCCTCTCAGTTAGCTTTGGTGCACTAGCCCCCTTCAGGCTGTGTTCATGCAGCCAACTGCAGTACTCTTCCTGGGATCTGAACTCCAAATCCAAGCCTCAGCTCCTAGCCCCCGTCTGCCCTGGAGGGTGAGCAGACAAGCCTCTCAAGCTGGTGAGTGCTGGTTGGCACTGATCCTCTGTGCGGGAAACTCTCTGCTATGCCTTCTGCACCCCTGTTGCTGTGCTCTCCTCTATAGCTCCAAAGCTTCCCCCCACCCACCCCCTGTTTCCACCATTGAAAGGGCTTCTTAGTGTGTGGAAACTTTTTCTCCTTCACAGCTCCCTTCCTGAGGTGCAGGTCCCACCCCTATTCTTTTTTTTTTTTTTTTTTTTTTGCAGTACGCGGGCCTCTCACTGTTGTGGCCTCTCCCATTGCGGAGCACAGGCTCAGCTGCCATGGCTCATGGGTCCAGCCGCTCCGCGGCATGTGGGATCTTCCTGGACCAGGGCATGAACCCATGTCCCCTGCATTGGCAAGCGGACTCTCAACCACTGTGCCACCAGGGAATCCCCCTACTCCTATTCTTTTGCCTATGTTTTTTTCTTTTTTCTTTTTCCCTACCCAGGTACGTGCGGTTACTTGCCTTTTGGGGAGTCTGAGGTCTTCTGCCTGCATGCAGTAAGTGTTCTGTAGGAGTTGTTCCACATGTAGATGTATTTTTCATGTATTTGTGGGGAGGAAGGTAATCTCCATGTCTCACTCCTCTGCCATCTTGAAGGTCCTCCAAATTATATGTTCTTTATGAAATAAACCAACCTTCTGAAACAATACTCCATCCTCTGGATTTTAAATGTTTTCTCTATTCTGGTAAATGCTGACACATGATCTCATGCTTGAATAAATGTATTTATGTGTGTGTGCATATGTAATAGATTATAAGTTTATTGAAAAGAAGGCTTTTATTTTATTCCTCTTTTTGTTTCATAGTATAGTATTCCCCAACTAATAATAATATCAGCTCAATGAACATTTTGAATAAAAATGTGCAATGGTATTTTACAGAACCTTTAAAGAAGACTGCTGTAAATGCATAAGTGCACATACTGATCTGGGAACTAGTCCTCTCTAAGATACTTGAATATATCGAATTACAGAAATACATTTTGTGTATGGCTTTATTTTGTCCCATGCACACATCTATGTATGATTTAATATTTATTTGGCATTGTATTATGGATACACAAGAAAAATTATATGCCAAACCTCTAGTGTTTTTTATTTAAAGGATTTTTGTTACCAAAATTATAACCTGGTGGTATTTGATGGTGCTGAATGATAAAAAAGTTCAACTGTAGGTCATTTACTAAAAAACTAAGTAAAATTATGCTAATTAGATACTATTACTGATCTCTTCAGACTAGTTTGTTCTTACCACAGCATCTTTTTTAGTCCAAAAGGTTATTAAATTTAGATTGATAACAGACAAAAATAAATAAAAAATGACAATGAAATTACATTATAAATGGTAAAGTTCTCTCTGAATTTAGAACACTGTTGTTATTTTCAGCCATTCTAGAAGACATGTTAGGACAACAGACCAAATAAAATTTTCTATTATCATGTCCTATGCTCTGACAATTTTTGCTTGACTTTTTCACATGTATTTACTGACCCATTAATTTTCATGTTGTGTTGATTATCTGGATCCTTTGTATTTCTAAAATAGTAACAAGTAATACATTGGCATTGTTAGTAGTACTTAACACTAAATAGATATTTAGAACAGCACCTGCATAATTTCTCTTTGTCTCATTATTTTTTATTCTCCTCACAATGATGCATTTTTAATTTGTTTTTATAATCTACCATATATCTCTCTTTGGTATCGCTATGAGAAAAGGACATTAAATATTTTCCCTTAATCATTAAGATAAAATGGAATTTTAAGAGGTAGAGTTATATGAAGCTGTAACCTATAAACATGACATGGGACTTTTCATTTCCCAGTTCTTAACGTAAATTGAATTTAAAATTATAATAGCTTATAAAATGTATAGTTTCCCCTCCTGTATAACTATGTAAAAACTCAGAGAATAGAGCTATTCAAGATACTGTCATAATATTAAAACAAGACTCAGATACACTAAATACAAGTCTGAACACTTGTGTTAACACTGCTTTGTTGGATTAGCTGGAATAAGAAATATTCTCTTTGTCTCTTATTTAGTATTCTATAAATCAGACAGTCTAGTATCCTGTTGCTATACTATACAATCAGTCAGAAATAGAAGTGAAAACTTGGTAAAATAGCAGTTATGCAGAGCATTATAGCACAGATAAAAGATGAAAGGAAAGGACTTGAATCAAAATAGCTGAATAGCAGGATGTAGAACTTACCACCCCCCATGAACACATTAAAAATACATCTGCCTGTGGAACAATGCTCACTGAAATTAACTGGATACTAGCAGACAGACTCCTGTACAACCAAGGCTGTAAGAGAGATCCACACAGAATTGGGTAGGAAAGGAAAACACTCAGATCTGTGCCCCAGGAAGGGAATCAGAGGAAATGGGAGATTGTATGGGTGGAAACCCTTCCTGGGGAGTGAATGGTTCAGGCTACATCTTGGGGGACCCAACAAGGAGAAGATGAGCTCCTTTGACTGGTTGGAGGGCTGATGGGACTACTAGGAGAGCTGTGGCAAATCTAGATTCCTCTCAAGAGGAGTGCAGAATGCTTGCTTACACCCAAAGAGAAAGTGGCTTGAAACAACATGGGTTTACTGCGACCACTCTAGTGTGTGATCCAGCCTGAATGCAGTGAATGCTCCTGCACTGCTTGCCTCATGTCACAGATCCATAATGAAGCAAGTACTGCAACAACCTAGGAAAAATCTCACTAATTAGGTGCTGAGGCAGCTCAAAACCTAAGCAGCATCTGAGGAAGTAGAAGGCAACAATTACTGGTCATTCATTGTACAGGCAGCACATCAGAAGCAGTCTGGATCACTGATGGCAGCTAGATCACCACAGCCCACCCTCAAACCCTTGCAAAATACCCACATCTGCCACTCTTGCTCCAGTACTGCTCCTCTCTTGGGCGAGAGTGCCAATACTGGGAAGGGGAAGAGCACACACTTAAGAGAACTGAGCCAGCTCTGATCCAACCCTCAGAGCTTCTGCTTCAGAAACTTGGAACTGAACATGTCCCAAATAGGGCAGTGACAGCCACTGAGCAAAAGAGAACCCCACCTCATACCTGGCTCTGTCTTAGCCCCTCCATCTCCAGCTCCACACCCAACAAAGATGATAGCTGCCAGCACACACTAAAGAAATATGTAACTAGTGTTCACGTCAAATATAGCTCTCCCAGCAGCTACTGAGCTCATGCAGACTGTATAGAGATGCTCTCACATAAGGACACCCCTTCAAGAATGCACTGGTAACCATTTCACCTAATTTCATATAGACAGAGAAAGATAAAGAAAATAAGAAGACAGAAGAATTGTCTCAATTGAAAGATCAAGAGAAAACTACTGAAAAAGCAGCTATTTAACAGTAATGAATAATTACCAGTTAAGAATTCAAAGCATTAGTAATAAGAATAATTACTGAATTAGGGAAAATAATAGATTAATACAGTGAGAATTTTAACCAGAAACTAGAAAATATAAAAAAGAACCAGTCAGAACTGAAGAATACAATAACTGAAATGAAAAACACACTAGAAGGAATGAACAGCATATTAGGTGATA
Source organism: Platanista minor (assembly GCA_004363435.1). Classification (NCBI taxonomy): domain Eukaryota; kingdom Metazoa; phylum Chordata; class Mammalia; order Artiodactyla; family Platanistidae; genus Platanista; species Platanista minor. Next base: position 71,713 of record RJWK010000993.1, read on the forward strand.
CAAAAGAACACATCAGTGATCTGGAAGATAGAGTAATGAAAATTAACTAATCAGCACAGCAAAAATAAAGAAATAAATTAAAAAATGAGAACAGCTTTAAAGATATTGTTGGGATAACATCAAACATACCAACATCAGCATTATAGGGATCCCAAAAGAAGATGGAGAGAAGAATATACAAAATGTATTTGATAAAATTATGGTTATAAACTTCCCAAACCTGAAGAAGGAAATAGATATCAAGGTATAAACACAAATGGGATGAAACAAGAGGAACCCAAACAGACCCACACAAATACATATCATAATTAAAATGGCAAATGTTAAATATAAAGAGAGAATTTTAAAGACAACAAGAGAAAAAAAAGAGTCATATGCAAAGAATCCCATAAGACTGTCAGCTGATTTTTCTACAGAAATTTTGCAGGCCAGAAGTCAATGGCACAATATTTAAAAAGCTAAAAAGGAAAAACCTGAAAACTATGATACTCTGCAAGATTATCATTTAGAGTTGAAGGAGAGAGAAAGAACTTCTCAGACAAAAACTAAAAGCATTCATCAGTACTAAACCTACTCCAAAAGAAATGTTAAAGGGTCTTCAATAAGTGGCTAAGAAAAGGCTATGGCAAGAAAGTATTTATAGGAAAGGAAAAATCAACTAGTAAACAAATATATATAAAGACAACTATATATAAAGGCTGTGCATCACCCACTTAAACTATGTATAAAGGTTGTGCATCACCCATCCACTTTGTACTAGGCTGTGCTAGTACAAAGATTAAGAGACAAGAAATTGTAAAATTAGATATAACTACAATAATAAGTAAAGGGATAAACATGAAGATGTAAAATATGACATCAAAAACACAAAATTTCAGAGAAAGGAGTAAAAAAAAGTAGATATTTTAGAATGTGTTTGAACTTAAAGGACTACCTGTTTAAAACAAATAGATATAGTTATAAGTCAACATATATAAACCCCATGATAACCACAATAAAAAACCTACCATAGATGCACAGAACAAGAAAGAGAAGAACACTAACATACCACTAAAGAAAAGCACCAAACCACAAGAGAAGAAACTAAAAGAAGAAAAAAAGAAAAACAAAGAACTACAAAAAATAAGTAATAAAATGACAATAGGTATGTACATTAATAATCACTTTAAATGTCAATGGACTAAATTCTCTGATCAAAAGATATAAGGTAGTGCATTGGTTTAAAAAACAAAACCATCTATGTGCTGCTTACAAGAGACCCAATTCAGAACTAAAGACACATGCAGACTGAAAGTGAGGGGATGCAAAAAATTATTTCATGAAAATGTAAATGACAAGAAACCAGGTGTAGTAATACTCATATCAGACAAAATGAAGTCTATAGCAAAACACAAAGAAAGGCATTATAATTTTGTTATATTTTAAATTTTTTTTCTCAGAGTATAGTTGCTTTACAATGTTGTGTTAGTTTCTACCATACAGCAAAGTGAATCAGCTATACATATACATATATCCCCTCTTTTGTGGATTTCATTCCCATTTAGGTCAGCACAGAACATTGAGTAGATTTCCCTGTGCTGTACAGTATGTTCTCATTATTTATCTATTTTATACATAGTATCAATAGTGTAGATATGTCTGTCAATCTCAATCTCCCAAAATATCCCACCTTCCCTTTCCCCCTTGGTATCCATACATTTGTTCTCTACATCTGTGTCTCTATTTCTGCTTTGTAAATAAGATCATCTATGCCAATTTTTTCAGAGTCAACATATATGTGTTAATATATGATATTTGTTTTTCTCTTTCTGACTTACTTCACTCTGTATGACAGTCTCTAGGTCCATCCACGTCTCTACAAATGACCCAATTTTGTTCCTTTTCATGGCTGAGTAATATTTCATTGTATATATGTAGCACATCTTCTTTATCCATTCTTCTGTTGATGGGCATTTAGGTTGTTTCCATGTCCTGGCTATTGTAAATAGGGTTTCAATGAACATTGGGGTGCATGTGTCTTTTTGAATTATGGTTGTCTCAGGGTATATGCCCAATAGTGGGATTGCTGAGTCACATGGTAGTTCTATTTTTAGTTTTTTTTTAAGGAACCTCCATCCTATTCTCCATAGTGGCTGTATAAATTTACATTCCCACCAAGAGTGCAAGAGGGTTCCCTTTTCTCCATACCCTCTCCAGCATTTGTGATGATGGCTATTCTGACTGGTGTGAAGTAATATCTCATTGTAGTTTTGATTTGTATTTCTCTAATAATTAGTTATATTGAGCATTTTTTCATGTGTTTGTCGGCCATCTGTATGTCTTCTTTATATTATAATAAAGGGATCAATACAGGAATAGAATATTACACTCTTTAACATAAATGAACCCAATACAGGAACAAGTAAATCTATAGAGCAGATATTAACAAACATATAGGGAGAAATTGACAACAATATGGTCATAATAGGGGACATTACCACCCATTTTTATCAATGGGTAGATCATCTAGACAGAAAATAAGGCAACTGTGGTCTTTAAGGGCACAACAGACAAGTTGGACTAAATAGATACCTACAGGACATTCCATCAAAAAACAGCAGAATATGCATTCTTTTCAATTGAAAATGGATGTTCTCCAGTACAGACCACATGCTAGGCCACAACAAACGTCTCAACAAGTTTAAGAGGATAGAAATTACATCAAACATTTTTTCCAACCACAACCATATACAACTAGAAATCAATTACAGGAAGAAAATCTGGGAAAAGCACAAACATGTGGAGACCAAATAACATGCTAAAAAAACTAGTGAGTCAATGAAGAAATCAAAGGGGAAATCAGGAAACAACTTGACAAAACACAACTTTCCAAAATCCATGGGACACAGCAAAAGCAGTTCTAAGAGGAAAGTTTATAGTGAGAAAGACCTACCTCAAGAAAAAGAAAAATCTCAAATTGAAAACCTAACTTATCATTTAAAGGAATTTGAAAAAGAAGAACAAACAAAGCTCAAAGTCAGCAGACGGAAGGAAATAAAGATCAGAGAGAAAATAAATGAAATGTAGGCCAAAATAAACAATAAGAAGATCAAGGAAACCATGTATTGTTCCTTTGAAAAAATAAAGAAAATTGATAAACCTTTAGTCATGCTCATCAAGACGAAAAGAGAGAGGACCCAAATCAACAAAAGAAGAAATGAAAGAGGAGAAATAACAACCAGTACCACAGAGATACAAAAAAAATCAGAAGAGAATACTATGAACAGTTGCATGCCAAAAACTGGACAACCTAGATGAAATGGACAAATTTCTGGAAACATACAACCTGCTAAGACTGAATCAGGAAGAAACAGAAAATCTGAACAGACCAAACTCTAGTAGTGAAATTGAATTTGTAATTAAAAACCTCCATGCAAACAAAAGTCCAGGACTGGACAGCTTCACAGGGGAATTCTACCAAACATATAAAGAAGAGCTAATAACTATCCTTCTCAAATTATTCCAAAAAATTGAAGAGAATGAAACCATCCCAAATTCATTCTACTCGGCTCTCTGCCACCGTTACCCTGATACCAAAACCAAAGACATTACCAAAAAAAAAGAAAATAAAATTACAGGCCAATATCTTTGATGGAAATACATGCAAAAAAATCCTCAACAAAATATTAACAAATCAAATTCAACAATATATAAAAAAAAAAAATACACCATGATCAATGGGTTTTATTTGAGGTATGAAAGGATGGTTCAATATTCACAAATCTATCAATATGGTAAATCACATTAACAAAAGGAAGGATAAAAATTACATGATCAACTCAATAGATATAGAAAACACTTTTGACAAAATTCAACATTCATTCATGATAGAAACTCTCATCAAAGTGGGAATAGGGGTGACATATCTCAAAATAATAAAGGCTTTTATGACAAATCCACAGCTAACATCATACTCAGCAGTGACAAGCTGAAAGCTTTTCCTTTAAAATCTTAAACAAACAAGGATGTCTACTCTTGCCATTTCTATTTAACATAGTATTGGAAATACTAGCACAGCAATCAGACAAGAAAGAGAAATATAAGGCATGCAAATCAGAATGGAAATATGAAAACTCTCACTATTTGCAGGTGACATGGTACTATACATAAAAAACCTAAAGTCTCCACCTAATATCTGTTAGAACTAATAAATGAATTCAGTAAATTTGGAGGATACAAGATTAATATACAGAAATCTTTTGCTTTTCTATTCACTAATAATGAACTATCAGAAAGATATATTAAAGCAACACTCCCATTTATAACCACATCAAAAAGAATAAACTACCTAAAAATAAACTTAACCAAGGAGAAGAAAGATCTAAACTCTGAAACTGTAATACATTGATGAGGGAATTTGAAAATAATACAAAGATATGGAAAAATATCCTGTGTTCTTGGATTGGAAGAATTAATACTGTTAAAATATCTATGCTACCCAAAGCAATCTATAGGTTTAATGTAATACCTTTCAAAATACTGATGGCATTCTTCAAAAAATTAGAACAAATAATTCTAATATTTGTATGGAACCACACTCGACTCTGAATTGCTAAAGAAATCTTGAGAATAAAGAACAAAACTGGAGGTATTATGCTTCCTGATTTTACATGGAACTATAAAGCTACAATAATCAAAACAGAAATCAAAACCATTGACACAACAAAAAGACAACTTAATAAGAGAAAATATTTGTGAATGATATGACCCATAAGGGGTTAATATCCAAAATATATAAACAGCTCATACAAGTCAATATCAAAAAAAAGAAAGCCCAGTTAAAATATGGACAAAAGACCTAAATAGACGTTTTTCTGGAGAAGCTATACAGATGGCCATCAGCCATGTGAAAAAATGCTCAACATCACTAATCATCAGAGAAATACAAATCAAAAGCACAGTGAGATTCCCTTCACACCTGTCAAAATAGCTATCATTAAAATGTCTACAAATAATAGTTGTTGGTGAGGATGTGGAGAAAAGGGAACCCTAGTCCAGTGTTGGTGGGGTTGTAAATTGGTGTAGCCACTAAGGAAAACAGTATGGAGTTTCCTCAAAAAAAAAAAAAAAAAAAAAAAATAGAACTACCATATGCTCCAGCAATTTCTCTCGATAAACAGTAATTTAGTAAAAAAACTGTCTGAAAAATAATCTGAAATGTGGAAATAAGCCAGAGAGATTTTTCAATTTTCTTGAAGTGAAGTGCAATACAGTGTTTGAAACCTTGATAGGTTTACATATTTTATAAGTCAATAGAATCAGAAGTTAAGTTTTAAATTTTTAACAAGCAAACAAAATTCAAATATTTTCTGCCACTTGGAAATATAATCTATATTATTATTATTTATTGTCTCAATATGCATTTATTGAATTATATCTAAATATCCAGCTCTTTACTGTGCATTTTGAACTGGTTTTAACATCTCCCATGTTAACAGATTATTTAAATAAAATTTTTGATACACGTCCATTTTATGTCCTCAGTTTTGTATATCCTATTTAGTTACCATAATGAACTTATCTGATGGGGTTAAGTAATATTTGTTGCTTAAAAAGAGCACCTCATAGGCCACTTAAGTTCAGAGACATCATTTCTTTCTTGGCTTCCAGAAGTAAATCCAAGAAGCAATGGAATTTTCCTCTACCTATCTCCTTGTTTCCCTCTACCATCCTTACTCCTTTTGATTTTCTCTTTTGTTGTTTGCTGCTAGTTCATGCACACCAGTAACTTATTTCCCAATGTTGGTGTGATTCAGAATTTAGTTTTTAGTCTGATAATTTTGAGATTTTTGTTACATGAATGATGAAGATCTATTCCCTACCAAGTGAGAGGTGACAGAACATCTACTTTTTAGTCTTTTTGTTTGTTTCTTCGTATATTTGTGAACAGAAATCAATTAAGAAAACATTTTGTGCTCAGTTAGAACAGTTCTTTTGTATCTGGAATCTTGAGCTTTTGCATTTTTGTTTCTACTTTTGAAATCAACTGAAGTTGTATAAATGAAGCTACAAGCATTTTAAGTTTCTGTTTGTCTCTGCTTACAACTCAGAAAATATTTAACCTCAATGTAAAGTCTTTTTTATCTATGGGGAGTATTCGTAAATTAAATTTTATATGTCTTAAGTTAAAAGGTTTCTATATGTTTATAGAAATAAATCAGTGGGTATATAAATTTAACATTCCTCAAAGTAACAGAAAATAAGAAAGTTAAACCTTTAATATTTAAATTTGCTAGACTTGAAAGAAAAATATATTTTTATTAAGACCACTAACTCAGAAATATTTTTAAATCAAGTTTACATAATTGAGGACAATTTCCTATTAAATAGTATAATAGTGTAAAATTGGAATTTAGCTTTCTCTTTGTTAAAATGATGTATTGGTTACAGAGCTTTTAATTCAGGGGAAGTAAAAGGTAATACTTTATATAACCCTTATGTATAATCTGTCCAGATAGCAAAGATTCTATATCTCACCAGAAGGATAATTTTATCTGTTTGTGTTGACCTTACCATTTCCTTAATTTTTTTGTAAAACAAAAAGCACAGAACAATGTGTCCTTGCTATCAAAGAACTAAGTTTTCTAATATTTATGTTGTCTTCCTCTTTTTATTTTAAATGATTCTGGCTCACTTTTATGGCAATCAAATGCTTTCATCTGCACTCATGATTCTTTGTCAAGGGATCATATATTCTCTGACAACTCTCTTAATTCTGTTTTTCTGGAAATAACAGAGGAGATTACTAGTTATTCCTTTAGGACATTTCTGGTCTTCCACTTTTGATTGACCTTCTGCTGACTGGCTTATTTTACTTTCTGTAAGGCAGATTTATTTTCTAGATTATTTACAAGTAAAGATACAAAAAAATGTATGTCTGCTAAAAAAGATAAGTCTAAAGATTATAGTACATTGTCCTAAATGGCATCTACCAGCTTTGGATCTAAAAATCTAATTTTATCCTAACATTTTTTTATTAGATTACCAATGCAGCTCAAATGAACTTTGAACTGGTTTCAATAGTCTACTTCTTCCCTCATTAACTAATAAAAATAATAAATATTTGACATACATTCACTATGTAATTGCCCCTGTCATTTTTTTAACTTTTTCATATTTTATCATTAGAAAAATGCACATTAAAACTACAATGTCAAAGAACAAAACAAAAAATAGTAATGAACAAAAACAAAAACAAATAAAAGAGGCTGTCAACCTCAAATGTTGGCAAATGTGTTGAGACACTAAAACCCTCATACACAATTCATTGGAGGATAAATTGATAACTGCTTAAGAAAGTGTTTAGCAGTGTCTATTAAACTGTAATATATATAAATTTGTGACCTAGCAATTCCATGTATATGAATATATGTATGTATATATATGAATACATTAAACATTCTTATATCCAATATACATGCAAGCATATGTTCACCGAGAGAGATGTACTAGGATGTTTATGGTGACAGGATTTGCAATATCTGAAAAGTGGAAACTACCCGAGTATCCATCAAGAATAGAATGGATACATTTTGTGTGCATTTAGAAAACGGACTTTATATAGTAATGAGAATGAATTAGCAACTACCTGCACTAATATGAATGAATTTCACAAACATCATATTGAGAGAAACCAGATATAAACAAATATAAACTCCATAATAGATAGAAGTCAGGATGATGGGGTAGGTTGCCTGGCAAACCTCTACTAAGTGGGCTTGGGAGTACTGATAAATTGTTTGGTGTGTTAAGTTCAGATGTAAAATTTTAAAAAATATAGCAAAGTATGTTGAAATCAACAGCCCACTCTATGGCAAAATCAGGAAATGTTAGGTTGTAAGTACAGTAGTTTTCATCCCGTTGTGTAGTTGGCAGATGTTATAGTTCTATAAGATAATGCTTTAGGCAAAATATGACCTTTGGGTAACTATGAACCAACCACAGGTAATATTAGTAGAAGTGGTAGCCTCAAACCGAAGTATGAGTGAGAGAAAGAAAACTGCTTATAATTCGATTTAAATGTTCCAATCAATATTCATTAAATTGTGGTTCCTTAAGGGCAAGTATTATATTTTTGTGCATTTTATTTCATTTCTGATATTTCTATGGAATGTTAATCTTTTAAGCTATTTATTCTATTTATGATAACTCATAGGCTAGAATAACAACAATAATAAAACAGCTAACATATATTGATTATGTAGCATGTGTCAAGTACAGTGAAAATTCAATTTAAGTGGATTAGTTCATTTAAATTTTCAATAATTATTTGTGAATGGTTTTTGAGTGTTTGAATCTTGTAAAAACAAGTCTAGAGCTATCACAGCTAGGTATGAAGACATTGATTTCAGAGAGGTCTTAAGGTCTGTCTTTCTGCTCTACAACCTTATTGGTTTCCTTGCTCAATGTTTCAAGACATCTATTACACGTCCAACCATGAAATAGGCCTTCCAAACAAGAAGAAAATAAGAGAGAAGGGAAAAATCTGAATGCTGTGCTCCTTATCTTTCTTTTTTCAAGAAAGCAAGAACTTTCCCAAAATACCTGCCAAGAAGCCTTTTCTTACTTCTTATTAGCCAGAATCAAATCACATGTTCATGCCTAGATATATGTATTAGCATAAGTGGTCTAGATCAATCACAAATCTTTACCAGGATTAGCAGAAGAATCTGGGTGCCTCATAAGTAGGAAAAAGATGATTGAATTCAAAGCCTGCTGAGTGAGCAAAGGACATTTGATGCCCAGATTTCTTCCTGTGCAGATAACCATCTTATGGGAAACCTTTATAATGTACTTTTTGAACTACTTGAATATATTTTCCAAATCAAGTCTGCAAATTTAACACTGATAATAGGATAAATACAAAATCTCATGCGACCTATAGAATGCAGTGAGAAGAATACAGCATCATTGTGTGATGTTATTGCTAAAGATGCAAAATTTGTGTCTAACTGTGAGAGGCCAGCCTGAGAAATATTCTACAAATAGCCTGTAACCAGTAAAACTGTCAAGATCATGAAAGACAAAAAACTGAGAAACTATCCCATATTTAAAGAAGACACAAGGACATGAAAACTAAATACAAACATGATTCTCGCCTGGATACTTTTGTTTTAAAGACATTATTGGGAAAATCTGTGAAGACGTATTGTACCAATATAATTTATTTGCTTTGATGGTTACATTTTGATTATGCAGCCAAATGTCCTAGTACTTAAGAACTACACACTAAAATATATTTGAAAATGATATGGCTTTATGTTGGGAACTTACTTGAAAATGGTAGAAGAAAAAAGTGTTCTTTGTGATGTTTTTGCAAAATTTTTTTGTAAGTTGGATTTTCTTTCAAATAAAGAGTTAAATAAAAGAAGAAAAAGGAACTCCAAGTCTACTCCTTGAATAGCTTTTGAATCCTGATTACCACTTGCCAGCACAGAAATTCTGAGTCAAAACCAAAGCACAAACAAAACAATCCATAAATGAGAGAGAGAGAGATCCACAACTCATGAAACCCGTAGAGTCTTGCAAAATAAATATGAAATAAGTAACTTCTATAGGCCAAAAACTTCACATATCAAGATATATGCTTGACTCCCATGAAAGTGTTATGGAAAATAAAACCACAAACTCCTAATTTTACATATATATTTACTTTAAAATGAATAGCATAAGAAAACTGATAAACATGCTTACAAAGCAGTGAATTGAAACTTTTCCTTTATTACATTTGCAGCTTTTCTTTTATATATAGGTACAACCTAGAATATCCTCAACAAATTGCCATGGGGTCAGCAAAGAAGAAAGAACCTCATGAAACTTTGGTAGAGTGAAGAAGATTTAGGGATGGTCAACAAGTGAGGAGAGGGTAGGATTTGCAGCCTAATTTAGCAAAATTTTAAAAAGTTATTTGAAAGGAGTTTGAACAGCACGATGTAAAGATTTCGGGTTTTGTCCAGTGAAACATTAACATCCAATCATTTCTCCTTCTAGCTACTGATTTGCAGTGATGACTTATGGAAGGACTAATTTCTTCATCAGAGAGCAACTTCCACGTAAACTGATCTCACAGATAAAATGACAAAGCACATCAGGAAACCACAGATATGAAATAAATTTGAAAGTTGAAAGAAATGAGAAAATTAAAAGGGGAGGGATGATATATAATAAAAGCATGTGAAGGGGAGTTTAAAACAGTTTGTGATTAAAATGTTCAAAGAGTAAAAGGAAGGAACAGAATAAGATAAAGTGAGCAAGAGTAACTTAACCAAGGTTATACAGTTTCAAAGATATAGATCTAAATTCAAATCCAGGTAATCATGACTCCACAGCCTCCTCTTATTTATTTTTTATTTTTATTTTTTAATTCATGTTACCTTACCTTCTTATATTCTAATACTATTTAGGTAAAGCATAAGACTGAAAAATACATTTATTCAGTTCTCTGGCACTTCTAATTCTGACTTTCTTATGTAATGAGTGAATAGACTTGGGAAGGTTACAGTCTTTCTAGGACTCAGACTCATAATTCATTTAACCTGACACATAGGGCAAAAAGGAAGATGAATAATATAGTGCATGCAAAAGTATTCTATACTCTAAACCCAACAAAACAACAACAACGAAATAAAACTCAATTGTTTATGACAGGTGCATTACTCAAATTTTAAAACTCTGGATGAAATGTAGATCTAAAGGCAATTCTTGAAAGACAAAAGATTTTTTTTCTTTTGGCAGTCAATTAGCATTTTCCTTGTATTGTAAAGAAAATACACTTTGAAAATTCTGGGGTACAGGGTAGGGGTTGTTAGGGTATTGACTGGTAATTTAATTGCTGTTGTTTTGGTTGCTGTTATTTTGCATTTAAAAAGCAACTGAGTTTTATGGGTTTTTTTTTTTTTTTTTGCGGTACGCTGGCCTCTCACTGTCGTGGCCTCTCCTGTTGCGGAGCGCAGGCTCCGAACGCGCAGGCTCAGCAGCCATGGCTCACGGGCCCAGCCGCTCCACGGCATGTGGGATCTTCCCGGACCGGGGCACGAACCCATGTTCCCTGCATCGGCAGGCGGACTCTCAACCGCTGCGCCACCAGGGAAGCCCTAGCAACTGAGTTTTAGACCTTGTGACCACATATGAAATATTTATACAGAGTATAAAATCTCTCATTCTCAATATCAAATTCTAAAATTTTCTTTGACAAAGCAGAAAAACTTAAAAAAATTCCTTTCAATGCAAAATCTGACTTGCCTAAACTCATTTGGTGGAAAACATCATTTGAAATATGACTATTTGAATTTTATCTTTATAATTAATATTTTAATTAATATTTTTGAACAGTTTAATATAAGTAGGAACTGCTCTCCAAGCCCATGCTGAGAATAGTATGCATTATCAGGTAAACTGTACTATATTCCCCAAATCTGAAAACCTCTCACTTGGAAATATATACCCAAAGGGTTTCAATAAGAGATCTTGGGTCAGTATAAATCAAAATGTCAGTATCTTTAAAAGTCTACTGGAATTAAAGAAGCTCCCAATTGTTACATCACTATTCCAAATGAAGTATCTGATATGGAAATACTCTAATTCACTACCATGTTTAAATGAAGCAAAATATATCCTGTAGATGAATTCTTCTTTTATTAATTTATTTTTTATTGAAATATAGTTGGTTTACAATGTTGTATTAGTTTAAGGTGTACAGCAAAGTAATTCAGTTTTATATACATATATATATTTCAGGTTATTTTCCCTTATAAGTTATTACAAAATATTGAGTAGATTTCCCTGTGCTATGTAGTAGGTCCTTGTTGGTTATCTATGTTATATATAGTAGTGTGTATATGTTAATCCCAAACTCCTAAAGTAGATGAATTCTTAGAATGGGACTGACTGAAAGACTGTTAGAAGTTATTGTGGGAATGTAAATTTTTTCTTCTAGATTTATAGAAAACTCTCTAACCTCCAGGGACAATGGGTCATCATAAGTTTAAGCAGCAGAAGGGAGAGGAAGAGATGGATTGTATTTGGTTCATCCATTAACATTAACCCCTACTTTAAGGGACATGGTAATTTGTCCTCTGTATTAAATACGAAATCAAATAGTTTCTACTTTGTAGACAGCATAGGTAAAAAGACATGTCTAAAAGAGAAATGATAATGATTATAAACCCTAAAGGCCTTTGGACTTGTAGTTAACTATGACACATAATGAGGGTAGTTCATAAAGATTTGAGTACCTGACATTTTTTATTCTGGCTTCACTTTAATCAATGTTTTTCCTAGGGAAATTTCTGATGGCTTCTTAAGTAGGAACAATTATTTTAATCATATTCAGAATATGGGATAAATAAAAATAAAGCAATGAAAAACAACACAAACATTCTGCCTATCTTTGAGATTTAGACAATGAATTTTTGTAATTTTCTCTGTGTTTGACTTTTAGTTTAAAAGAAAAATGCAATCTACATTTCACTGCAGGGAGCATAAATACATCTAGATGTAAAAGTTACTTTGGAAAATGTAAATAATTATATAAATACAATGTCATATATGTCAATAATTATAATTTAATATATAAATATTGTAAATTATGCATTAATTAATTAATTAATTAATTAATTCCTGGTTCTGGATTCCTAGCTTGCCATTAGCTGTGGCATCTTTTATGAAAGTAATAATGATATATGCGTAATAATTTTAGTTTCAATGTTAACAAGTTACTTTTGAAGGTAAGTGAAAGGCTTGCCTTACACTTACTGATAGATTTATAGTAATGTAATTTTGTTTATGTTATATTAACATATATTTTACCAGTTTTCTGCCAAGGGCATTAAAATCAGGAGACCCATAAAGAGTGTGCTGGGCATAAGCTAAACTATTTCACAGATCAATGGAAAATATCTCACTTTTTAGGTCTTAAATATCATTGACAATTATTAATTTGATAATTGACTTTGTTATAGACATTTTACCATCATATAAAATAAAATTCAAGTTCAAGAAAGCACAGCATATTTATTCTATGATTCTACATAAAGTATACATCATTAAAAAGGTGAGTGCCTACTCTGGAGGTACTTGGAGATAATATGGGTCATTAAATTCCTTGGCAGTAATTCTGTCTTTGGAAAGTTAACTTACCTCCTAGAGTTAGTTTTCTTCTTAGTAAAATGGGATTCATGAGAACTTATTGAAATTACTGAGAGGTTTTAAAAATAAGATTAGACCCATCTCAGTATCTGGCACACACAAACCAGAAACTTTCGAATTTTTTTGTTTTATTATGTTTTTTTTTCTTTTCCTGCCTGGTCCATCTTCAGCACTCAATAAACACTGTAAAACAGCTTGCCATGCCTGGACTATATCCTTGGCTAATATCTTCCAGAGTTTTATATCCACTCAAGAAAAATATGTGGACCATACAATTATGCACATATTTAACATCAGGATTGGGAGACGCTCTAAAGTTATATGTTAAATCGCCCATGTGATGCTTGAATTTGTTTTAAGGAATCACTTGCTGAACACAAATGGCTAATTTTTTTCTTAAATCCTTTCATATATTTTTTATAGCAGGAAGTGGACATAGTTATCTAATGCTTGGAATGTTCTTATCTGTTAGAGTACTCTCTAGTACATATCAGGCAACGTGCAATAAAGATTAAGAATTTTGGATTCAGCCAGCTTTGAATTAATATGTGTTTCCACATTTGTAAACTAGAGATATGTATCCCATAGGTTTGTTGTGTATAACAAATGCGGTGCAATATTTAGAGTTCATATAATTTACATTATCAATAAATTTACAGTATCAGTAAAGTAGTATCAGTAAAGTAGTATCAGTACTACTACTACTACTAATAATAAATATATGGTAAATTATTTTTAGCATGTTATAAGTACATAATTACCATTTACCGAGGGTTTCTCAGACACTGTGCTAAGCCCTTTATATGCACCATCTTCTCTAATTCTCATAAGTCTATGAGATTAAATTACTGAAGTAATTTTACAGATAAAAGAACACTGACATTTAAAATTGTGGATGTGGTATCATCAAAGATAGATAGTAGGCCTATCTCATCCAAATATTGAAGAACTTTCAGAATAATGCCTACCTCTTTAATAAGCTAGACTCCCTGAGTCTCTTCCTATTAACCAGTACAAGGCAATCACTATCAAACTAATATAGCTTGGGTTTTCTATTCCAGACTCATGTGAACCTGTTTCATTATCAATTGCTTAGGTTAACACGCTTAGCCATACTAATTACATATTAATAGCTGATGCCTCCCTGGGACTAGCTATCTTGATTAGATTGGATGCTTTTCTAATATTGTTATAGATTTCTATTCATAGACTAGTATATATTGTTGGTTCAAATTCATGGAATCACTTGCAAAACACAGAGATGCTCTGAATCACAGAACAAGGACATTTTATTAATTTCAGTGTTTATCATATCATGAATGTTTCTCAAGTTTGACTCAGAGAAGGAAAAAGTATCAAAGACTTTACAGTTTTCAATACTATTATACATTCTCTAGGCTTCTTTAATTGTTCTCCTACATTTCCATGGACAGTCTACATCTGCATGTTTGTCTTACCCAAAGAACTCTCGATAAAATTTATATTTGGTGTGAAAATTAGTTGGAGAGTAAGGAGTAGTATATGTATATAGCAAGACTATTCTAAAGAAAATACTCATCACAATAACTGGATCAAAAGGAAAGAAATTACAAGTATAGAATAGTTTTGCTCAGGAGAAGAAATTATGGAAGGAAAGACAGGAAATATTTAAAAGTTTTCCATACACCTGAGTTTATTCTAGCCCTGTTTTGAAGATAGATATCTTGATTTTCATCAGTAAAATTGAGCAGGGCTCAATAAATGATTTCAATATTATATCAAGTTTCTGCAGAATTAGATCCGTGAAAACTTAAGTATCACTTTTATTGTCTGAAAATTAGTATTAATTACACTGTAATTCTTTCACTCTGAGAATACTCATGGATCTTAATGACTCTTCTCATGGACTAAGTACAGTTATCTCCCAGTATTTCTTCCAAAGTGATTCATAATTATTCTAGGTTAGTCTTTGAGGATCACTTCAATGTATTCTTAATTACATGAGTAATTTTGTTTTCCTGAAATTCCTCCACAAAAGTGACAAGAAACCGCTTATTTTTTAAGTGCAAAGCCACCATGTTTTGAGTAAAGGACTTTTTTTCCTTTGGATATTAACCTAATCATAATGAAAAAGAAATGTTTCCTGCTTTATATGCAATAGCACTTTGAGGCAGGCTTTTACCAAGCAGATGACAAGTAATTCTAGGTCTTTTACCCATAAACTTTGATCTGTCTTGAAATTCGTTATTATATATAAACCGCATTACCTTTCCCTACAATTTAGAAGTTGGCACGCATTTATAGATAGTCCTGTACCCAATATTCATTAGGGTTCTTTATTCAAGGCACTGTGCTACGAATTCAATGATGAATAATGTATGTGTCTCCATTTTGGGGATACTCTCTGCCCAATTATATGCACTTTTCTCAAAGTTTCTCAATGCCAGTTTAACATTTTTGACTCTGCAAAAGCTTAGTACAGCATGAAAATAGGCATTACATTGTTCAATTTCTTGTGCAGGTTAAATATACTGATAGTAAATAAAAGCAATTGAAACTTCTTCTAAATAATCATGTTTTGATTTATTTTTTTTCTTTTATATTGCTATCTATAAAATTGCTTTTATCTTATACTTCATTTCCTGCTTAATCGAGTTAGGAAGAAATATTTTTTAAATGTTTGCATTTTAATTATATCTCAACAAAACAAATCAAAAGGATT